>CM073135.1:47973982-48266482 GCA_037039145.1 Fundulus diaphanus
GGATGTTATGACTAAGCGCATTTGACTCCAAATAAAACCAAACTGATAAAACCTGTAATAGAGCTCTAAAGATTAAGATATAATTATATTATATACAGTTTGAGGAGAACTCTGATTTCCTTTTAAAAGTCTAAAACTCTTGATTGTCTTGTTTTGATGTTTAAATTTCTGACTTACTATTCTCATCATACAACTTTTGTATTTTAGCTGTTTTACATGTATGTGTTTTTGATATTAAAAATGATTCAACATTTTCTAAAATATTAGGGTTTTGGAAAAAAAAGCTTTAAGAGTTATTGCTTTAAGAGTTATTAAGCTTTAAGAGTTTATAATTCTCATCTTTTAGAAAGTTGTAGTCCATATAATTGATGTTTGATGAAAGGCAAAATTATCCGTCTTCTGCAAGTCAAATAAAAAAAATACAACGTGGTGGTATTTATCATATTAGTGCCAGACTTTATTATTTTTATCTTTTAGAAAGTTGTAGTCCTGATATTTTGTTTGTGTCAGAGTCAGAGAGCCGTGTCTCTACAGTCAGAGGTTTTTGTACGACGGCTCAATGAGTTTGTATCACTGTGGTTCACGTTTGGTGGAGGAACCAGACTGGATGTTGGAAGTAAGTAAAAGACTGTTATTTTATTGATTTGATTCCTATGTTTTAATGCTTTTTCATAGATTGAAGCTGGAAAAAAAGCATTGTTTAATATTTAATATTTTGCAAAGAGAACTCTCAGAGACAGGTTTTTTGATAGTTAAAATAAGAAATTATAACCGAGTAACAGGTTAGTATTGATCTAAAGCTTAAATGATGTTTGATTCTCCTTAGTTGGTCTTGGTTTGTAGGTTTAGTTTAGTCAGACAGAGTCAGAGAGCCGTGTCTCTACAGTCAGAGGTTTTTGTACGACGGCTCAATGAGTTTGTATCACTGTGGTACACGTTTGGTGGAGGAACCAGACTGGATGTTGGAGGTAAGTAAAAGATAAAGCTGCTATTTTATTGATTTGATTTTTATTTTAATACTGTTTCATAGATTAAAGCTGGAAAAATGCATTATTTAATATAAAATATTTTATAAAGAGATCTTATGGAGACAAGTTTTTTGATAGTTAAAATCAAAAATGATAACAGAGTAACAAGTTAGTATTGATCTAAAGCTTAAATGATGTTTGATTGTCCTTAGTTGGTCTTGGTTTGTAGGTTTAGTTTAGTCAGACAGAGTCAGAGAGCCGTGTCTCTACAGTCAGAGGTTTTTGTGCGGCGCCTCAGTGAGTTTCTATCACTGTGGTGGACGTTTGGTGGAGGAACCAGACTGGATGTTGGAGGTAAGTTTACTTCATGTTTGATAGCAACATTTAAAATATGCTGAAATATTATTTCTGCTCCTAATCAGAAAGCAGAAAACTGTATCTTTGCATTAATTTCTTCTTTAAACCGACCAGGCTGTAAAGTTGCAGTTCAAGCTGAAATTAAACATTAACTATTTAATGAGCTTGTGTCAAATGTTGTTTCTAAAATAATTGTATGGACTGAGGTCCGGTATGTTTGTTAATGTTATTACTTTTTAACTTTAATGCTCTTCTACCAGCTGTGAACCAATTTGGTGGTTTGGTCTAAAAAAGCTCCATCAGAACTTGAACAGGACTAAAGCTGTTATTGGAGGAATAAAATCAGTCTTAATCTACTGTTGATCACAGCCAGAGAAAATTATACTCTGATGACTCTTTTCTCTCAGTTTCTTTCATATTTCAATCAGGAATGTGAACCATACAAACAGTTTATATAAAATCTACTATATTTACCCCAAAAAAATTGTAATTCTAAATATCAGATGAAACATATTGTTGCTTGTCTTGATAAAATATTAAAGTCATTTTATTTTCTGATTTAAAATTAAAGTATTTTAAACACAATTCTTTCGTGATTATTTCTGGGCTGATCTGAGCCTCTTAAAGGAAGTGAAACAATGTGTCTGTAAGTGACGAGTGAAGCATGAAAACATCTGGCAGAAACTTCCTGTTATAGAAAATCCCTCCCTGACTGTAACCATGTCACAGTATCTGCTGCTTAACTCCTCTGTAGTTCTCATCCTCTAACCTGATTGGTGTCTCCTAGGTGATGCCCGTCCCACCCTGACAGTGCTGCCCCCCTCCAGTGAGGAGCTGCAGCAGGGGAAGGCCACCCTCATGTGTCTGGCCAACAAGGGCTTCCCCTCAGACTGGAGTCTGTCCTGGAAGGTGGACGACAGCAGCAGCAGCAGCAGCTGGGAGCAGAGCAGGAGCCCCGGGGTGCTGCAGAAGGACGGCCTCTACAGCTGGAGCAGCACCCTGAGGCTCCCTGCAGACCAGTGGAGGAAGGTGGGCTCTGTGACCTGTGAGGCCTCCAAGGGCTCCCAGCCTGCAGTCACACAGACGCTGACCAGAGACCAGTGTTCCCAGTCCTGATGGCCCTCACTGGGAGTTCTCTTTTTCTGATATTTCTACTGATGTTACTTTATCTGTTTCTTTTCTTGTCATCTGTCCAATAAAGTTTTGACTCAAATTTACAAAATAAACTTTTTTTTCCAAATTGCTTCATACACATTTTATCAAAATATCCCAGCAATACTGAACTACAATACTTTTACATTTTTAACCAGCACATCAGCAGACATCATATTATTATGGGCAGAGGTAAAAAATAAATCACTGCAGAATCTAAATAGTCTAATGAACCCGTCTAAAGTCCCACCATTTATCCATCGTCAGAAAAAAAACATTTAGTGTTCTCAAATGGTAAATGACAGGTTTAATAAATAATGACAGAAAACCTTTTTTTTTTTTAGATTTTGTATGACAAATATGTGAAGAACACTTTAAACAAAAGTTTTCACTGTTAATATTGGGTAAAGTATGAGGATATCTAAATTAGAGAAACAACAAATACTTTCAAAACACCAGCCAATGAAAATTCACTTCACAATCCATCCTAAAATAAAAAACAATAAAAATAATCTTAGTATTTATCTCATTCCAAATCTCATTCTCTAGCTCATCTGACTGTGGATAAAACAAAAGAGATTATTGTAGATTTCATGAGAAACTGAAATAGTAGCAACACTTTTACCACACTGGGAGAAGAAGTGGAGGTGGTGGAGGAGTAGAAATACCTCGATGTTCACCTGGACAACAAACTGGACTGGAGACACAACTGTGAAGCTGTCTACAAGGAGGAACAGAGCAGACTGGACTTCCTGAGGAAGCTGAGGTCCTTCAAGGTTTGCAGCAAGATGCTGCAGATCTTCTATAAGTCTGTTAAGAGAATGATCTCCTCTGCCATCATCTGTTGGGGTAGCAGCATCAGAGCTACTGACTTAAAGAAGCTCAACAAGCTGATAAAGAAGGCCGGCTCTGTTCTGGAGACCCTTCTAGAACATCTAGAGATGATTTCACAAAGAAGGATTCTGTATAAAATGAAGAACCTTGTGGACAACCTGAAGCATCCTCTTCATCAGACTGTTGTACAACAAGCGACTAATAAAGAGTTCTTGAATTAATTTGGAGAAAAAATCTAGAAGAATCCATCTGGTGGAATATGATTTTGATCTGATGGTGAAAGAAGAAATTATCTCAGTACTTCAACATGTCTGTGCAGTTAGAATGATGCATTATTGTCTCACTTTTGGAAACATGTGAGAGGAAACTATAAATGGGAATTTTACCTGATAAAATGTGAGACGTTTCACTCATAAATGAACAAAGAGGTGAACGATATTCATGTATCAAATCTATTGAATTCTTGTTTGTATAATTATATCAGTAGCAGAACTTTGCAGATGCAGCCATCAGTGCAGGTTTTATTATATAGTTAAACGTTTATTTAGGTCCTGTTTCAGAAAGATCGGTCAACCTACCCTGAATAGAAAGCAGATACTCTGGGTAGACCTTCTCTATTTTGTCAAACTCTGGGTTTTCAGTTTCAGAACAGCTGGTATTAATAAGGTAACTTTACTCTGGGTCAGGTTACTCCTGAGTTAAGATGTACAGAAAGAATCCTTCATCAATGCAACACAGATAGCATGATTCAACTTGGTAATAACAGGAAATAACAAGCCTATAAGTGTGTATTTCTCACCAGTATATTTAGAAATCTTAATTCTGGCATATGGAAAATATCTAGACATAAATACCAACAACAAACAAGGAAAGTTATTTCTGCTGAGTTTTTAATATCCCACAGGTGTTTTGTTATAGTGGTTTAGAATAAACTAAATTTTGTATCATTCATTATTATATGTCACAGAAAGGGTGCAAACACAGATGCTTTGTGAGGTATGGTCCTTTAAAGAGTAATCTAGCAGTTGATTATACTTTTCATTGTGCAGCAGAATAATAATTGGACATTTTCCTCTCACAGAACAATGCTGGACATTCAGGTGAAGAGGGTCCGTCCACCTGTGGAGCACAACTTGCCTTTGTTAGAAGTTAAACCTCATCATTAATGTTAAAAAACAGACAAGCATCTGAAATTAAAATCTGTTTCTGTCCCTAAAGTTCCCGTGAAAAAGCTGTAGAGGGTGTATTGACAAGAAAACATAGAAACATCAAAAAGGAATTCATAAAACTGGACCTGCAGAAAATATAACCTGAAATAATCCTGGAGCATCTGTTAAATGTGGGTGAGGTGTTAACAGGGGTGGAGGATTTTTTCTTGCAGGCAATAAAGAATCTTTATTGGAACAAAAGAACTGTTGTCTATGGTTGTGAGCTGATAGGTAAATCAAAAATTCATATAACATATTGCATCTCAAACTGCCTGACCAACTCTCATGTCAGTGGTGTGGTCGATATCATCAGCTGGAGCAATTTGTTCAAAAACAGGACAGTCTTCTCCTCTAATAGTGGCTACATTGTGTAGAATCACACAAGCAACTATCATATCAAATGCCCTTTCTGGGCTGACCCTGAGTCTGGGAAAGCTCTAAAACCAGGCCTCCAGCATCCCTATAGTCTTCTCAACCCTGACTCGTGTCACGATGTGAGCCACGCTGTGAGCCAGGCTGTGAGCCACGTTGTAACGGTGCTGCTGTCCTGGTCCAGGCTCAGCGTACAGGTCCAGGAAATATGGCTGACAGGGGTACCTTCTGTTAACCTGACTCTCGCCAGATGCATTTCGTTCCGCTTAGCTCCGCTTAGCTTCATTCACATACATCTGGGACATCGCCCATAGAAAGTGATTTCTCCAACTAATTTTATTGTCTATCCAATCAGGACGCAGGGCTGGAGTTTCATAGATGTGACGTAGTGGAGAAGCGACCGCAACGTGAGATTGTTTTGATTCAGATTGCAATGGCGGCTCGCATCGAGGAAGCAAGCGTTAACATCGATGCTGCTATTTCTTCCGTGTTGTCCAATCTACCTAACATTGTTTCATTAAAAGAACATCAGAGAACGGCTCTGAAGGCTTTTGTTGGTGGAAACGATGTTTTCGCCCTTCTCCCGACCGGATTTGGCAAGTTTTGTTTTCCGGGACGCACTCCGCCCCGCGCTCCGCTCCGCCGCGGACGCAAACCAGATTAGGAGGCTTTTAGTCCTCAACGCGGTCGGCCCAGGATCGACTCCGTCCCGCGGCGCTTTGCCGCCTGTCTTCCCCCCTCTTCCTGTCAGCTCACTGTCAATAAAACGCGTGCCACTAGAGCCGGAAACACATAAAAAAAAAAAAGTTTTGTTTTTCCTGCGTCGCTCTCACAGCGTCACGGGTTAGCTTCGGTGTGAGTGGTTAAAATAGCACGTCGATAAAGATGACAGACAAGTGGCTTATCCAATCATATGCAAGGATTTTTGATAAGGCCCAGCCTTCAAAAAAGGCAATTCCTATGGAGAGGTCCAAGATGGATAAGTGGAGCTAAGCGGAACGAAATTCATCTGGCGAGAGTAAGGCCAACCTTCTGTCCCTGTGTGAATACAACTTGGCTGTTGAAAGTGTCGCTCTGACAGAATCTTCAGCCTGAACTTTATTGATGGTCAGAGTGAAGTCAGAGTTTGATCTACTGCCTATGAAACCTAGCCTTGGTGCCATTCCGAACTTAGTCCCGCCCACAAAGTTTTAGGTCGGGAAGTTCGGTCTGGCATTGCTCAATAGTAGCGCGAGTATGCTCGCCCAATATCTGGCGGGCCAATCAAGTTGTTAGGGCGGGCTTTATACGATGATGGACAGATGATCAACAGTAACGTAATCAACCACGTCACCAAAGCGCGCTTGGGTTGAATATGTTTACGATGGCTGCCGCTGGAGAGTTGAGGTGTGTAGATTCTGCTATTAGATCTGTTCTAGAAGATATCGACAGCAAATTAATTTTAAAAGAGGAACAGAGAAACGCGATCAAGGCATTTGTTGAAAAGAAAGATGTTTTTGGCGTCCTTCCTACAGGATTCGGCAAAAGTTTAATTTATCGGCTGGCTCCGTTGGTCGCTAAGAAGATGGGACACAATGAAAACCCATTGGTCATTGTTGTTTCTCCTTTGGTCGCACTCATGGAGGACCAAGTGAAAGAAGCAACCGAAATGGGCATCACGGCGATGCAACTCGGCATGAACGACGAGGTGGATATAGTCAGCGGTCGTTGCCAGCTCCTTTTCGGAAGCCCAGAATCCTGGCTGCTGAACAACAAGTGGAGGGACATGCTAGGCTCCGATGTTTTTCAAGCCAACGTTATGGGTATCGTCGTGGACGAAGTGCATCTAACTTACAAATGGTAAGAGATCATCTGACTGTCTGACTTATTAAATAACTCACAATGTCGTGATATGAATCCCATAGAGCTGTCAGTTTTAACGCGTTAACTTTGTTAGACCATAACGCCAACAATTTTTTTTGTCCCCGTTAATCGCGCGTCAAAACACACACACCGTTCCCTAAGGTTTTCCCCCCCGCCGTGTATTAACGTTCTGACAGGACCGACAAATGCGATGCGATTTATATGGCATTTTGTACAGTTGTAATCCTAAACGGAGAACTTGTTCGTATGTGCATTCGCCTTTATTGTTTTTCTAAAAAATGAGGTTCATGTGTTGAATGACTCCTTGGATTCTTACATTCTTTTTGCAACACCAGCAAAAATCGTTCACGTTCATCTTCTTATTCTAAGCTAACAGTTGAGTTCTGTTGACAACAACTATGTGTCGCTTAACATACGTCACACACTCCGTTGCTCTTATTGGTTGTAGGTCTATCCAATTGAGTGCAGAGGAATTTTTTTCCTGGTTCGTTCGAAACACGCCCCATAACCACAGCTCTATGGAGCAGTATCAGACTTAAATTCTGACTAGAATTGAGTATGACCATGTCAGGCTATATGAAACCATTTAGAGTCCCTGAAACTCTGCTTTTTGCCACATAATGAGCAGCTAGAGAGTTTAATTCACTTTGTGTTCTAACCAAGCTGTTTAAAGTCCAATGTCTGGCTCTTATAAAGTTTTTGAATAACATTTCTGTTAAAGCCATGTTCCGAGTTAAGGAGAAATTGGGCCCAAAACAATTGTTCCACTGTTGAAATAAACTCCAGTCAGAACCTGAGGATGTGTGTTCAGCCAAGAGAGCTAAATCTTCATCAGGTTGTTAATTATGTTTTCCTCCATGTTGACCTAAATGTTCACATTTAAATTACTATGGTCAAATTTTACCTTCCACAAGAAATGCAGTTCTTCCAGGTGTTTAAAAATATCCAAACATGAATTTCAAGAGATTCAGATTCAAAGATTCCTGGGAAACCAGCAATAAATTTAGATGTGTACTATTCATGTGAATGTATGTGTGAGTAAAAACTATCTCCATAAAATGATTGTTACTCTGTGTGTCTGTGTTTAGTGAGCTGTGTCAGAGTCTGCTGTGACATTCAGCTGCAGTTTCTGTTCAGGCTGACTGAGGGAGGTTTTTGTACGACTGTTTTTCACTGTGTGAACACATTCTGACTGTTGATGTAATGATAACTCTGACAGTAATAAACTGCAGCATCTTCAGCCTGAACTCCACTGATGGTCAGAGTGAAGTCAGAGTTTGATCCACCGTCATTAAAACGACTTGGAGTCCCTGAGACTCGTCTCCCAACATAGTAAAAGAGCAGCTTAGGAGGTTGTCCATCTTTCTGTTGATACCAGGCTAGATTGTTGTTAAAAACATCCTGACTGGCCCTACAGGTGATCCTGGCAGATCCTCCCAGATCAGCTGTCACTGCTGCAGGCTGAGTCACTGTGACCTGACCTCTGGACTCTGAGGACACAGAGACAAAAACATAAAGCAGCTTGATGGTTTTGTGGGCTTCATTTCAGAGGGACAGATGTTGATAGAGGAGAGGAGTTTGATCCTCTGGACTTTACCTGTGAAGCAGCAGCAGAGGAGAGTCCAGATGAGGACGCAGATCAAAGTCATGTTTTTGATGAGGAGGATTTCTGTGTCTTCTGTTGTCATGAAGGACAGCTGTCAGTCCTCCAGTGTTCAACTCTCAGGACTATAAACTCTCCCAGAGCACTGGAGCATGGTGCTGCTGATGCAAAGTGCCTCTCTATGGAAATGCTCTGTAGTGATTCCTGTAGGAGCTGGGATCAATTTCTCTCAGCTGTTGAAAATCAAAAACTGATCAGACTTTATCTTTTTCATAGTAAATAACAATTTTACCAAGAGTAATAATTCTTTAAGGTAATAGTGATGCAGGAGGAAGCAGTTTGTGACCTGAAACCCGTAAATGAACGGTGACCTTTTAAGTTTGGCCCCCGCTTTTCATCCATCGACTGCTGGGAGTTAGGCACCCAGCAAGAAAGTCGATGGATAGCTGGATAAATAAAAAAATATTTTCAAAATGCCTTTTTTATTAATATATAAACAAAATTAGCTGACTGGTTGGTGGACAAAGTCTTTGCCCACAGACACACAGTGGCCTTAGAGCTCACACTGAGGAAATATCACTTTTGTTGGTAAACCTAGATTTTAGACTTTTAGACTTTAGACAACTAATTTGAAAAGTTTACAGCTGTAATTATTAAATGAATGTACCAAAGTTTTATCTTTTCCTCTTTCTAAAAGTTTCTCATCCTCCATAAATTGTTTGTGTCAGAGTCAGAGAACCGTGTCTCTACAGTCAGAGGTTTTTGTACGGCGACTCCATCAGTTTGTATCACTGTGGTACACTTTTGGTGGAGGAACCAGACTGGATGTTAACTGTAAGTACATCTAACTTAAATTAAATTAACTATCCCAGTAATGTTGAGTTTTAAAGGGTTTTTCTCAGAAGAAAAACACTTCTTTTTTTGGTTCAGTGTGTTTTTAGTTTTAAAGTTGCCGTGTTTATTGGAAACCTAGTAATGTCGGAGTTGGACTAATAAGATGAGTCTTAACACTGAAAGAAATACTTTTATTTAAAAAAAAAAATATATATATATATATATATATATATATATATATATATCTGCTTTATAAGAAAAAGTATAAAAAAGAATAATCAGAAAACCCTACATGTTAAATAAAATGTCTGTTTAAAACTTATCAGTATAAAGTTCTCCTTTTTTATTTTATACACTACTAATTACTATGGTCATATTTTATAGTTTTTATAGAACCAGCATAGCTTAAAGCTTTCAGTTTTCTTTTGAGAGTTTTCTTATTTCTACTTATCATTAACAAGCGGTGTGGACTATATGCTGAGCCACATTATCAGTGTCATGTGTGGAATGTGATCTCTGGCTCATGTATATTATTGATTATCAATTTTTCATTTTCTCTAATTTTTTGATGACAGTTTTTGAAAAGAAAATGTCTGAAAACTAGTTTTTTTTCAAGAATGCAATTTTTAACAGGGAAATAAACTTAGTGTTTAGGATTCAGGTAACAGCACATATCTCTTAAAAACAATAGAAAAAATACATTTCAAGTGGTTTTGGAAGATTAGTCCCGATTTTGAAAATTAAACAAATTTAATGAGAAAACATGAAAACATTTAGAAATGTCAGTTTTTATGTGTGGTACTGAAACCTGTCTGTTGCTGTGCTTGAGCATTGATGCATGTGTGTTACCATGGTTACAAGATCCAGAGCAGGAAGTGAAACCTGGAGGACTTTAATCTAGACTTTGCAATGTGTTTCTTTCTCTCTGCAGTGGGTGAACGCCGTCCCACCCTGACAGTGCTGCCCCCCTCCAGTGAGGAGCTGCAGCAGGGGAAGGCCACCCTCATGTGTCTGGCCAACAAGGGCTTCCCCTCAGACTGGAGTCTGTCCTGGAAGGTGGACGACAGCAGCAGCAGCAGCAGCTGGGAGCAGAGCAGGAGCCCCGGGGTGCTGCAGAAGGACGGCCTCTACAGCTGGAGCAGCACCCTGAGGCTCCCTGCAGACCAGTGGAGGAAGGTGGGCTCTGTGACCTGTGAGGCCTCCAAGGGCTCCCAGCCTGCAGTCACACAGACGCTGACCAGAGACCAGTGTTCCCAGTCCTGAGCTGATTCACTGGGAGTTCTCTTTTTCTTACAGTTTTACTGATGTTACTTTTGCTGTTTCTTTTCTTGTCATCTGTCCAATAAAGTTTTTTACTCAAATTTACAGAATAAAGACATTCTCTTCAAATCAGGATTGGTTCATGCTGATTTTTATCAAAACTTCCTTAACGCCAATATTTTTACATCTTTAACCAGCACATCAGCATACAACATATTATTTTGGGCAGAGGGACAAGACGGGTTCAATAGAACCCGTCTTTTTCACATCATCAGAGAAAAGCATTGAGTGTTCTCAAATATTAAATGACAGGTTTGATAAATACTGATAGAAGATGTGTTTTTTTTTTACTTTTTTATTAAAAATATAGGAAGAACAATTTAAAATGTTTTCAGTGTTGTCAGGTAAAATATGAAGTATCTAAATAAGAAAAATCACAAATACTTTCACTTTTCAACAACCAGCCATGGAAAATCCACTTCACAATACATCCATCCATCCATTCATCTGTTTTCTGACCCGCTTAATCCCTCATGGGGTCGCGGGGGATGCTGGTACCTATCTCCAGCGTTCTTTACAATACATCCTAAAATAAAAAAGAACAATATTCTTAGTATTCCAGATAAAATTTTAAAGAATCCATCTGATGGAACCTGATTCTGATTTGATGGTGAAAAGAAAATTACCTCAGTGCTTCAACATGTCTGTGCAGTTAGAATGATCCATTATTTTCTTACTTTTAGAAACATCTATGAAAGTAAATAGCTTAAGATTGCATGATTTTCCATAGTAAAATATCACAATCTCCACTGATCAATGAACAAGGAAGTTAACAATATTCATGAATCAATTCTATTGAATGCTTGGTGGTTTTTGTGTGATTATATCAGTAGCAGAAGTTTGCAGACGCAGCCGTCAGTTCAGGTTCTGATCACTTTGATAATTAACTTTTCTATGACAAAAGATGGCAGCAGCTTCTGATGCAGATCGCAGCTGGAGCGGGAAAAGACAGACGCACCCCCTCCTGTTACTTGTCCACACCATCAGAGAAAATGATGATGTGGACAGCCTCCTCACTTCCTGAGGAGGCTGATGCACTCTGTCTGTTGCCAGAGACTTTTCAGACCTCTGCTCCACCCATGTATTGATTTTAAATAAAGCAACATATCATCTTTTTATCTGTGTTATTGCCGACTTCATGTCAAAGCAGTTCTCCATTTTTCTTGAGGGAGCCATGATTCCCTTTCTACTTCTGCAGTCAGTCTTAAAGACAGCTGCTCTGCCTCATCCTGGCTGAAAACTCTGAAGCTTCATACCCACCCAAAGTTAGAGAATTTGAAAAGTTGGAATATTATGTGGGTTTGAATAAAGATTCTACACGAAAGCACTTTCAATTGAGTGAGCTGCAGTAGTGCTACAAGACCCGGCCCATGAAGACCGGGTCCTTCAAAGGAAGCAGCCCTGAATTAGGACCTTCAGGCCTGACTTGATCTGTGTTGAATTGCTTTGGTCTGAGTGAAGGAGCAGCCAATCACACTGCTCTCCTCGCCCTGGCCGTTTCTCAATATGCGTTCTTGAGCGGTCTTGTGTGCCTGTGACACGTCATCAGCCTCAGCCACTGTTCCAATCGCCGAGAATGCCAGACCAAGAACGCACAAAATCCCCGGATGTTGGTCTCGCCCCGCCCCCTTTATGGAGTCTACACATTATACTTTTAAGCTTCCCTATATTGCCTGTTTACAGAGTTAGTGCGTAATAAAAAAAAAGAAAAGTGAGACGGTAAGCGGACCAGAGTGACCCGCAGACCTCCGAGGATAATCGCAGCCAAGGCTGATGTTACCCCGTCTGTAGTACACTTCTGTCGGCCTAGTAGTGTGCCTAGTCTGGTTATAAATTATTTGTTTTGTGTTTATTTGACTGACGTGTGTAGCTTTATTAACTCAATACTTGCTGGAATTAATTGTAAATGTCTCCCAAGGACGACAGCAGTATATAAAATTAATAAATAAAATCTATAAATGTTTTTCCTAGTTAAGTGAGTTTCTTCTGAGTGAGGACACGAAGAATTGAGAAAAGAGGGAAAGAAAACAATAGTAACAGTATATGAAAAAAAACAGACATTTATTTTATACAAATGTTTTATCTTTGGAACAGAATTATGGTGTAATATATTAAACTAATTATTAACAGTTACTAACATGGTTTAGAACAAAGAAATAACTTATATTAAAGGTATACTATGCAACCGGGGTTGATTTTCCAGCGAGGCTCCCCCCAGAGGGCTAAAGTAAAAGTGCACTGTCGTAAAGATGCTCAGCTGTTCTACTGGGTTCTCCGTCAAGCCAGGCGCGGTTGTTTTGAGCTTAGCAGACAGGCCAACGCAACGAATACAAAAGTCGAAAAAACGGCAGTACAAACAATGACTAACACAGTGAAAGTATGAACGTGCACAGAGAGAGAGAGAAACCATTCCAATGCAGTGTTTCCCCTAGGAATTTGCTTACCGGACGACCGGCGGAGCGGAGCGGGGGGAGACAAGCTTTGCGCGACCGGCGGAGCGGGGGGAGACAAGCTTTACGCCGATGACCCGCGGAGCACAGCGGGGGGAGACAAGCTTTGCGCGACCGGCGGAGCGGGGGGAGACAAGCTTTGCGCGCATATCGAGTTAGTTTTTCTTTTTTCTTTTGTAATGTTGGGAGGCAGTAGCGTGAGGGAAACCCTACAATGTTACTTACAATCGCATCAGCAGAAACGCGAGGTCCGCGTCAGCCTTGCAGCCTTCTCTTTCTTTTAACTCTCGCCATTCGGAAAAAGCTTGCCCGATGTTCACCCGTGTACGACTCCTCTCTCTGTCCACAGCCCTTTTCCTCTTTCTTGCCTGCTCCGACATGGGCTTTCGCTGTTTTATCGCCGGTTCCGCCATGATAACTGCACAGATATCGCCACTGCGCTAGCACCGAGCATGCCTTTCACTGGGGGCGTGTAGCAATTCTCGCCGTAAAGCAAGACCGACTCTCGCGATCTTGCACGAGATTCTGAGCCTGTGGGCGCGGGCCGAGGGCTCCTGCAGTTGCAAGTGCGGTATTTCCCCCACAGACCACCAGGGCGGCCAAGAAAACCTTTGTTCAACCTGAAATGACTCATTTAATCATCCAAAACGGTATGGAACACATTAATTAACTGAAAAATGTTGCATAGTATGCCTTTAACATCTTATACAAAAACAACGCCTACAAACATACAGTTAAAAAATAGTTGGAATAGAAATTAATTTACTGATTATTTAATGTATTTTTACAGGTAGTGAAAAAAATTAAATGAAGCAGCATGTGTACATGACTACAACTGATCTACGTTAGGTCAGATGTAGTCATGTTCAGTTAAACATGCAGCCAGCTGGAGCAGCTCCCTGTCTTCAGCCGCAGGATGGTCGTCCTCCTCTGGGTCCACCTCCTCGTCCTCCACATCAAGCTGGTCCCCTGCCTCTATACAAATATTGTGAAGGATGCAGCAAAGGGCGATTACTTTTGGGGCAAACGTCAGGCAGACCTCTAGCGCCCTTAAAAAGATGGGATGCCACCGTGTCTTTAGACCACCAAAGGCACGCTCAGTGATGTTTCTCATGTTGGTGTGGTGCCTGTTGTAGCGTGCCTCCACTTGACCTGTACCAAATATAAAATTAACTTGTAATTTATGTAATATGCTGACAATTAATATAATTTATGCATCAATTGTGTGTCATTGTTGGCTCTATTTAAGGACAAGAAGGTAAGAGATCTTACTGGCAAGCTGTTTCCCTATAGGATGCACCGCAGGCCAGCCAGTAGAGGGTCACCAGCACCTCTATCTCCCTGGCCATCCATGGACCTTCTGGATGGGCAGCAGCTGAAGGAGGAGGAGGATGGTGGCCCTGTTTAGCTAGAAGGCTGGTTTCAGGTCCCCTTCATTGAAAAATATTTGGAGGATTGGTACCGAGGTGTTTATCCTCACATGTTTTGTTTCTGTTTTTTCCTGTAAATAAAAAATATCAAATGTTACCATAATTGTTTATTTTTTCAATTCTCACCTTTTCACAGCATTAAACTATAAATGCTAACATGCAGATTATTATAGTTCTCAAGAAAGAAAAGGTCAAATGTATGGAGTTGTAAAACTAGTCAAGTATAGTAAATGTAACAAATGGCTTCCCTTCTCTGGTATTTTAGCTGAACTAGTTGCACATAACTTATAGATTAATCACTGTAAAGGTGAGCAGACACAGAAATATGACTTTTCCTTTCTTAATGACTAATGCTGTGAAGATCAGTAGGTGCACTAAAGTATCTTAACCCTACTGTCATACTGTTATTAATGTTAAAATTGTGTTTTCATTTTAATTATTTATAGAAAAATAGTCACAATTTCAACCTGATCACGTGTTTAATTAACCTGACTCCGCCAGCTGTATTTCGCTCCGCCTAGCTTCACTCACATCCATCTGGGATTGATCCATAGGAATTGCCTTTATTGAAGGCTGGGCCTTATCAAAAATCCTTGCATATGATTGGATAAGCCACTTGTCTGTCATCTTTATCGACGTGCTATTTCAACCACTCACACCGAAGCTAACCCGTGACGCTGTGAGAGCGACGCAGGAAAAAAAACACCGTTTTTTTTATGTGTTTGCGGCTCTAGTGGTACGCGTTTTATTGACAGTGAGCTGACAGGAAGAGGGGGGAAGACAGGCGGCAAAGCGCCGCGGGTCGGAGTCGATCCCGGGCCGACCGCATTGAGGACTAAAGGCCTCCTAACATGGTTCGCACTAACCGCTTGCTAAATCCGGTCGGGAGAAGGGCGAAAACATGGTTTCCACCAACAAAAGCCTTCAGAGTCGTTCTCTGATGTTCTTTTAATGAAACAATATCAGGTAGATTGGACAACACGGAAGAAATAGCAGCATTAATGCTAACGCTTGCTTCCTCGACGAGCCGCCATTGCTATCAAAACAGTCTCACGTCATGGTCGCATCTCCACTACGTCACATCTATGAAACTCCAGCCCTGCGTCCTGATTGGCCAGACCATAAAATTGGTTGGAGAAATCACTCTCTATGGGCGATGTCCCAGATGTATGTGAGTGAAGCTAGGCGGAGCAACATACAGCTGGCGGAGTCAGGTTAGTGTTTAATACCATCCTCAATGTTTTTTTTAAAGACATCTACCAAAAGATAGATAGATAGATAGATAGATAGATAGATAGATAGATAGATAGATAGATAGATAGATAGATAGATAGATAGATAGATAGATAGATAGATAGATAGATAGATAGATAGATAGATAGATAGATAGATAGATAGATAGATAGATAGATAGATAGATAGATAGATAGATAGATAGATAGATAGATAGATAGTCAGCAACACTGGGGCCCCTCAGGGGACTGTCATCTGAGTCATCAGAAGTTTTCTGATGACTCAGCAATAGTTGGCTGTATTGAAAAGGGTGATGAGAGTGAATATAGGTCATTGGTGGGCAACTTTGTCACTTGGAGTGATCTGAACCATCTGCAGCTCAACGTGACAAAGACTAAGGAGCTAATAGTGGATCTGAGCAGGACAAAAACACCTGTGACCCCTGTTTCCATCCAGGGGGTCCCTGTAGACCAGGGGTGTCAAACATACGGCCCGCGGGCCGGATCCGGCCCGCCGAACAATTTAGTCCGGCCCTGTGGCTAAATGCATTATCATTATAAAAAAAAAAAAAAAAAACTTTCCCAGTGTCCTGTCTGGCAATGTGGCAATAAGAATTGTTGTCTTAATGCCAAAAAGAGCTAATCAGATTTTACTTTCACAAGTGGAGCAGTACTGCTTTTGCTTTTGTTTTTTTTCTTCTTGTTCTTCCTTTCCTCTCCTACTTTCCCATTGTAGTGTCCATATCATTTGAGATATTCCCCGCATGAATCATAATAAAACTATTCACATTCATAAATCAAGCGGAGCACTATGGCAAAAGCAGTACTGCTCCACTTGTGAAAGTCAAATCTGATGAGCTGTTTTTGGCATTAAGACAACAATTCTTATTGCCAATTTTTTTTTTTTTTTTAATTTTTTTAATAATGATAATGCATTAAGCCACCGCGGGCCGTATGTTTGACACCCCTGTTCTAGATGAAGTCAGTTATTTAATATATGGTATAAAGCAACAAAAAATAAGTATTCAATTCACATGGGTTCCAGCACATAAAGGAATTTTAGGTAATGAAAAAGTAGATAAATTAGCTAAAGAAGCAGTTAAGGCAAGAGAAATTGAATATGATGTACCGCTAAGTAGAACAGAAATAAAAGTAATTATTAAAGATAAAATAAATAATATATGGCAGGAGAGATGGAATTTAGAAGAAAAAGGCAGACATTTATATAAATTACAGAAAGATATTATCATAAGATATAATAGTATAATGAATAGAAGAGAGGAAATGTGGATAAACAGGTTGAAGATAGGGCATACTAGTTTAAATACTGGTTTAAAAATAATAGGGAAACATCCAACAGGTAATTGTTCTTATTGTGGAGAAATCGAAGGAGTAGAACATGTTTTGATTTATTCTAGAAAATATATAAAAGAGAGGAAAGAACTGGAAAGGGTATTGGGGAGTTCAGTAAAGATTGCTGATTCATTAGGGAAGCATCAATCAGATAAAATAATTAAAGCACTTATTAAATATTTAAAAGATACAGAATTAGCTGGGAGGATTTATTGTGTATGTGTGTGTGAGTGTGTAAGTATAGATATAATTTAGTTTCACTAAGATATAAAGATGTATAGGAAAATATATTTCTAAATTACATCTCCGTCCAGTTGATGGCGGTAATGTACACAAGATGTAAACTGCCAGAAAACACAATAGAAGAAGAAGAAGAAGAAGAAGAAGATAACATGCTCAAGTAGGAATCTCCACTTTGCGTTTTTACAAAAAATGTGAAAAAGGAAGACAAAGCACGATCATGATGAAAAACTATTTTGAATTTCTGCTTCTCTTAAACGTCGCATCTTCAGGTAAGACATGGGTTACATGTTAGTAATTGTTTTCTATCCCAGCGCGACATTTTCATAGTTTCAGTCCACGGAGAGCGTTTGCCAACGGCCTGGGATTTGGCCACTGAGTACAGATATGATCATTATTATACCTTACAGATCCTAAGCTTTCATCGTGAAAGCTTAGTTTGCAGTATCATTCACAGCCAATTAGACGCTTCTGGCTGCCTCTTCCTGCTCGTCGTGTTCACTTGTCTTCCATGAAGTTGGTAAAAATAGTTGGAAACTGATCAGCGAGTTTGACGCACTGCTTCAGCTTTGCAGCTGAAGAAGTGCGTCATTTCTGGCAACAGGGCGTGTTGCAGCAGATCTTATAGACACAAACAAGATGTTTAATTTATAATTCTACAAAAAATAGTGACATATTGATGGTTAATAATGATACATTTTTGTTCCTAAACAAGTAAATGCAAAAATCTTTTCTGCATGTATAAAGTGTTTTACTACTTGATGCATTTTACAGAAGACAGTATAGCTGACCCTGAATAAGAACCTGCATTTACATCTTGTGCTTCCAAAGGTGTCATTTATTCCTCTCAGCCAGTGATATAAATGGAAATCTGTTCCAGCAGTAGCTAAACATAATGGGAGCAGTGTTTAATGTATGTAATAACAGACCAATACTTGCTGTAACAACACAAAAAACAGCCAGAATATTGCACCATGTGAAGAATAATTGTTTGGGGATCAGCAGAGTGTGAAAATGAGTTCCTCATTGAGCATGAGGGTACACCGTCACCTTTTCTGTGATGTTCTCTCCCTTCAGTGAAACATTCCCTGAGATATTTCCTTACTGCTACCGATGGAGTCCAAGACTTTCCAGAGTTCATCGGTGCTGCAACAGTGGATGAAGTGCAGGTGGGCTACTGTGACAGCAACATCAAGAAGGCCACGCCCAGACAAGACTGGATGAGGAGACTAATGGAAGAGGATCCTGGACACCTGGAGTGGTATTCTCAGCAGTGTCTTGTAGAGCAGCATATCTTCAGAGCATACATTGATAACTTTAAGCAACGCTTAAACCTGACTCAAGGTAATGTGTGTTATAATTGTCACCTCTTTTGGGTCCTCTTGTGCTGTATCTAGGAAGCATCATACATTTAGATTTGTCATTTTAAACTCATTATATGGTAGTCCACAGACTTTACATAAATATTACTCTTGGATATATCTCTCAACCCAGCTAGGATGAAGGAAGATATAGAAAAGTTACACCTCACAGTTTCCATCACAACATCACGATTTTTCAACAACAGAGTTTTCATGAGTTATCATTTTGCTGTATTCATATTTTTTATTGTATTTAATTTGGAGTTATTATCTACATTTAATTATCTATTCCATATATACTTTTGGGTTTCATTTTTGTTTTTCCTACAAGGCAAAGGCAAGGCAAATGTATTTGTATAGCACAATTCAGTACAGAGACAATGCAAAGTGCTTTACATGATTAAAATATATGAAAATAAAACAGAATAAAAGCAAGTAGGGATAAAGTGTACAAACAAAAATAGAACATCAAAAACAGTTGGACTAAAAAAGTTTAACTAATGATGTTTCAGTAGAACTATTTAACTAGAACAGTCGAAGGCAATCCTAAACAAATGTGTTTTTAATCTCGATTTAAAGGAACTCAGGCTTTCAGCACTTTTACAGTTTTCTGGAAGTTTTTTCCAGATAAGTGGAGCATAGGAACTAAATGCTGCTTCTCCATGTCTGGTTCTGGTTCTGCAGAGCAGGCTGGAGCCAGAAGACCTGAGTGGTCTGGAGGGTTGATACACTGATAACAAGTCTGCGATGTATTTAGGTGCTAAGCCATTTAGGGATTTATAGACTAACAGAAGTATTTTAAAGTCTATTCTCTGAGATACAGGGAGTCAGTGTAATGACTTTAGAACTGGGGTGATGTTCTCTACTTTCTTAGTCTTAGTGAGGACGCGGGCAGCAGCGTTCAGGATCAGCTGCAGCTGTCTGATCAACTTTTTAGGCAGACCTGTGAAAACACCGTTGCAGTAATCTATTCGACTAAAAATGAATGCATGGATTAGTTTTTCCAGATCCTGCTGAGACATTAGTCCTTTAATCCTGGAAATGTTCTTCAGGTGATAGAAAGCCGACCTTGTAATTGTCTTTAGCTGCTTTTGGAGGTTCAGGTCTGAGTCCATCACTACTCCCAGGTTTCGGGCTTGATTAGTGGTTTTTAGCTGAAGCAGCTGAAGCTGTGTGCTAACTTTTGATCTCTCCTCTATTGGTCCAAATATTATTACTTCTGTTTTGTTTTTATTCAACTGAAGTTGAAGTAAATTTTGGCACATCCATGCATTGATTTCTTCTAGGCATTTACTGAGTGCCTGAACTGGTCCATAGTCACCTGGTGACATGGTGATGTAGAGCTGTGTGTCGTCTGCATAGTGATGGTAGCTGATGTTGTTATTTTTTATTATCTGAGCTAGAGGGAGCATGTAGATAAAAGAGGAGGGGACCCAGGATGGACCCTTGGGGAACCCCACATGTAATTTTTGTCATCTCTGATGTAAAGTTACCTACTGATACAAAAAAGTCCCTGTCCTTTAAATAGGATTTAAACCAGTGGAGCGCTGTACACGAGAGGCCGACCCAGTTCTCCAGGCGCTCTAACGAGTTGGAGTGATCGACAGTATCGAATGCTGCACTGAGGTCCAATAGAACCAGCACGGTGGTTCTTCCACAGTCTGTATTTATATGGATGTCATTAAACACCTTGATAAGGGCGGTCTCTGTACTGTGGTGAGCACAGAAGCCAGACTGGAAAACGTCAAAGCGGCTGGTCGTTGTTAAGAAGGTGTTTAATTGTTGAAACACAGCAACACATGATACCTGGACGGTGTTTGGTGGCCAAGCTGCATACCGAAAATAAACCGTTTTCTTTTGACTTTCGGTTATTGCTTTGACTTCTTTATGCCTCACCATGTCTCCACTTAATACTTCTTGTACTTTGATTTTACATAATAATTGTTTGCAAATTTATTTCACTAAATGTTTTAACCAATATGATTTCATCCTAATTTTGCTGTTCATTTCTTGATAATTCAGTCTGATTTTCTCAATTGAATTTAACTTTAAAATGACTGTTTCATTTCTGTAACACACTGAAGCTATTTTGAGTATCATAAGTTTAGGTCTCAAATGTAAATTTGTCTTATTCTGCCATAAGATGTAACTGTATAGATAAAATCTGTTTGTATTTTTTCTTCGTTTGTTTTTGTCCTTCAGGTCCCTACATTTTACAGAGAATGAATGGCTGTGAGTGGGATGATGAGACTGGGGAAATTAAAGGGTTTAATCAGTATGGGTTTAATGGTGAGGACTTCTTAGCCCTGGACCTGAACACACTGACATGGACTGCTCTTAAATCGCAAGCTGTCGTCATAAAACTCATATGGGATGCCAAGAAAGCTAGATTAGAATATAATAAAAACTACTACTACATCAACCAATTTCCCAACTGGTTAAAAAATTATGTCCATCATGGGAGGAGCTTTCTGCAGAGGACAGGTATTTGACATTATATTTAATAGCTGCAACACCTGAATCAGCAGGAATGGTACAGATCATATTTAGGAGTATTTTCTCTCTGCAGAAAGCCCGTCTGTATCTCTGCTCCAGAAGACTCCCTCCTCTGTGGTCAGCTGCCACGCTACAGGTTTCTACCCTGACAGAGCTAAAATATTCTGGAGGAAAGACGGAGAGGAGATTCATGAGGGTGTGGAAAAAGGAGAGATCCTCGTGAACAATGATGGGACCTTCCAGATGAGTGTTGAACTCAACATTTCATCTGTCCAGCCTGGAGGCTGGAGGAGATATGACTGTGTGTTTCATCTTTCTGGTGCTGGAGATGACGTTATAGTCACACTGGATAAATCTGTGATCCGTACAAACTGGGGTAAGATGCACCTCTGTGATGGCTCCACTAATTTAGGAGAGAAAACTGAAATTATTAAGCAAGATATGTACCCTTCAAGAGCACATTACTTCTTGACATATCCATGCATATTTGAACAAGAGATTTTAAAACCACTTTGTGCACATACACTGGTGAGGAAGAAAAGAGCCCCCAATAATATGTCCAGGCATAAGTTACTGGTCTCCATCAACAGGTTCTTTTAGAGGATTGCAGCCAAAGAAACATTAGAAAACTAAATGTCAGTAAATAAGAATTATATCAAGAATGTTGTCTCTTTTCTGCCAATATAGTCAAATTACAGATAGATGTTACTGTGAGGTTAAAGTCCTGCATCACATGACATTTTAGGGCAGTAAAATCTTTTTTACTCTATTTTTTTAAACAACATTACGCCTTCTTGAATTTATTGAACCACACAGCTTAACTTCCTAACTGTTAACATGTTGTTGGACCTTCTCAGCGTCTTCTCCAGAGATTCCTGTTGCTGCTGTTGCTGGAGGTGTTGCAGCATTTCTTCTGGGAGTTGCTGTAATTGTTTCCGTCTTCCGGTTAAGGAAATGTAATGGTGAGGAAACAATGTATTTTCTACATGAAATAATTTAAAATTAATGTTAGATATTAATTATCTGATAGTTCACTACTTCATTTATGGTGTTTATTCTTGACATTCCAGAATTCCAGCAAGTTGATGGTAATTATTCCCCTTTTAAGTTGTTTTCTGGTAATAAGTGAATGGTATTATATTTACAGTAACAGGCAAGAGTTCACATTTTGCTGTTTGTCTTGACAGGAGAAGAATAAAGGACGACATTTGACTGGGTGGAGAGTTAATAAATTTACACTACAAACTTCCAATGGACACGTATCCATAGAGGGCTAATGCTGCATGAAGGATTTTTGTTGTACCATAAAGCTGTGTGAAGCTCCATAAAGCTCCAGCAGTAAAAATAAGGGGTTTTCAGTTGACGTCACGCTCACGTGACTACTCAGCGCGTCCGCCATATTGGGTGGCAGTCGTTTCGCACCGTTGACCTGCATTGTATGACGCCTTAGGCAGTATTGAAAGTGAACAATGGGGAAAACGTGTTTAATGGTTGGTTGCACGGCCCGTGGAGGTGGAGATCAACGCTCTTTCTATCGCCTACCAGCCGTAATCGTGAATCAATGTGAAAAAACAAAACAGCTCTCTGAACAACGCCGTCACCTATGGCTGACACGGATATCCAGGTCCGATTTGGACGGTGTTAAGCTGGAATACGCCAGAGTCTGCGGTGCTCACTTTGTCACAGGTAATTAACTGTTAAGCATTTAAAACATGTAAGAATATATTAATAATAGGGCTTGGGCGTCATGACGTATTACTTTCCGTGGCCGCCATGTTGACTGCCTCCGCCGCCGCTACTCAGACTACTGCCTATGACTACCGCGTACTGTACTCCCTCTCAGCCGTGTTTTAATTTGATTAATTTCACCTTAACTTGATTTCAACCATGGTAAACCGTTGCTGTATTGTGGGCTGTAACAGCGCAACACATGATCGCCATGGGAAAAACATAGAAACGGGTTAATTTTCCACCACTTTCCTGCCTGGAGGGGCAACCACGGAGAGCAAGTGTCAGAGATAACAAAGAGTCGTCGGCTCGCTTGGATCGCGGCTGTAAGACGACCGAACATAACTTTCCACAGTATCCCGATGTCAATGAGAGTGTGTTCTAAACGTTTGAAACACATAGCAGCTAGTTAAAAGTACATTACATGCGTGAGTGGTTGTTAGCACTAACCGTTAGCAGCTACTAACTTAGCATGTGCCAGAGCCCGTCTGAGCACAGCTTACCTTTGAACGAGTTGCTGTGTTCCCACTGTTTGCTGGCTTTATGATCTGCCGCTCCTGAACCCATCCATTCGTAAACTGCACATGAGACTCCAAGGACTTGTAGCTTCAGAACTGTTCTGAAGTATAGGCCCTCACACCACAAACAAGGTAGCCGAAGACGTCCGATATGGAAAGTGACGTCCGCGCTACTTCCGGGTTACGCCGGTAGGCTTTTGCCGGCGTAACCCGGCAAATACAATGTAGTTGTATTTGCCGGCAAATACAACTTAATTTTGCACTGCTCATTGTTCTGCTTAAATAATTAAAGCCGCGAGCGGCGTCGATCGGCCCTGCAGCCAAGCGCCTTCGCGCACCGCCGGCCGTCAGCCACCGCAGAAGCTGTCACGCATTTTCGTCGCATTTGGGTCGGATTGTTTACATTTTTACCATCTTATTAAAACTCACCCGTCCACGTATGATGGCGATTTCCTTCATGTACATAACTTCTACATCTCGTACCCAACCAGATGTGAACTGGTTGTGAGCCTCTAGACCCTTGTAAGCTCTCATTTCCTCAAGAGTGTGCAGAGGGTTTTCACCGAACACCAGGTAATGCACTATGTCGCCGTGCTCTACATTTGGCAAATCATCTGGATTACGGCTAAACAAGGCACCGTGGAGGGCATAGGGGTCCATATGGTCGATCACGGAACATTTCCTCAGATATACGTCCTTATCTGGTGGCTCTAGCGTGCTGGCGTACTTATCCATTCGCGATATGATAATATGCCACCCAAGATGACGGACCGGAAGCTGGCCAGTGACGTCACTGAAAACCCCCTATTAACTGAATACGGCAAACAGACTGGACTGGATGTAAGCTTTACTTGGTGCAACCTTTTCTGTTCATCAGTCTTAATGAGAGGAGCTCTGAATATACATTTGCTGAAGCCTCCAGGATCAGCTGGTTTATTAATCTTGAGCGGGACTTATTAGACTCCGTTGTAGGCTCAAATTTATCTTCATAAGATATACCTATATACATAATGTGTTACATCAAATGCATTCACTATTATTATAAAATGTAAATAGTTTTTTTGGTTTTCACCTTTTCTACCATGTCTTTTTTTCTGTAAATCTGTTGTGTAGTAAACAGTAGAAAGAAGTTTTCTGCTTATGAAACAAAGAGAAAGAAGTCACAATAAGTTGTAGTGGAACTTAATAAATTGACTGTGAAAAGAAACAACTGTAATTGTTTTTTTAAGTACATGAAAAATGTATATTTAAAGTTGTTGATAATTAAAGATTTGTTTGAATTTTGGCATCTTTGAGGATAAAGGTGAAAACAACTGTCATGTCAGCCACAAAAACAAAGCTAATAAACCTTGTGAATATTTACAATCAGCGTAACGGTAACTGAAACATAATTAAAGATGCTGGACTTTCACCAACAGATCATTCTGAATGGCAAACATAGAAATATTAGAGTAGTTTTTAAAAATGTGTCATAATAACCTCTGTGTACCTTTTAAAAGATTTAAAAATGACCTCAATTTAAATTAAACTCTTAAGTTGATCATCCTTGTAACCAATAAGTTACAAAGACCAATAAGCATTAAAAGTAAGATTAAAGAAAGAAAGAATGCTTGGTTGTGTTGCAATTCCAAGTTCTATTACTCATGAATTTATCGTTGCATTTTGACATATTTCTATAATTGTCATTTATAAGCAGCTTTAACTGCTTCTGTTTTTGCACAGTAGACATGTTTATTTTAATCTCACTTACTATTAAAATGTTTAATTGAGGAGATAAATCCAAAAAGCTACTAAGGAGCCAGTACACAATTTAAAGTTTAAAAATTATTACTAGTATGTTGGATTTGCAACCTCTAAAAGCAAGTATTTGGGAGAAATCTAAAAGAAATACAGAAATTTACTCTTCTTACTTTTAATGGTACGATTCAACAACCTTCCACTAGAGGGAGACAGAAACCATGCATTGTTACCTGTTTGGTTCTATCGTCATTAATCGAATACAATTTTTTGAACTTTGGTTCTTTTTTAGATCAAATGATTGTTTTTTTCTAATTGTTATTTAAAGTCAACTTGAAACTATGTGACACAAAGAAAGGTTTTTGTACTGCTCCAACAGCTACACGATTTAAACTAAGTGTAGCTGTTCTCTGATTGAAGATATTTTCTGCCAACAAAATCCATTTTCAGTGCAATTAAAATCTCCACACAAAAACAAATAATCATTATCACTACAATAATTCAGTGTCCCCTAAAATATTCCACAGTAACACTCTATTCACTCCTTTAGTTGGAGCATACACATTAAGGAAAACAACTGTCATGTGAGCAGCAACAACGAAGCTAATAAAACTTGTGAATATTTACTCAGCATAGCGATAATTGAAACATAATTAAAAATGCTGGATTTTTGCCAACAGATCATTCTGAATGGCAGAAATTGAAATATTAGAGTAGTTTTCAAAATTTGTTATAATCAGAATCAGTATCAAGTTTATTGCCAAGTAGGTTTGCACTTACAAGGAATTTGACTTGGTGTTGATGGTGCAGACAAAATAAAATAAAATTATATATATATATATATATATATATATATATATATATATATATATATATATATATATATATATATATATACAGAAGCTATATACACACAGTAGACTGTGCGTTAATGTAACGCAGATGCTTGTAAGGCCTGAACGGGGGAGAGAGGCAGTGTCCAGTGTCATGGGCGGAACACACCGTGGCTGCCGTCCGCGGCGCCATCTTGGATGAAGAGATGACCTCTGTGTACCTTAAAAATTTAAAAGAATTACCTTAATTTAAATTAAACTCTTATGTTGATCATCCTATGCATTGTAACCAATAAGATAATATAGAACTTTATTGATCTCACAATGGAGATATTTACTTGTGACATCGGCTCGTATAAGCAACAGAAGGTACACAAAGGAGGAAAAGGTGCATAAAGTATATAGACCAGTTCACGCGTGACGTAACGCGTGACGTCCGCGCTACTTCCGGGTCCCGCTGGTAGGCAAAAACAGAGCTGCTCTCGTCTACAACATGACAAAACGGGTGATTTAGAGCGTACTTTTAGTTTGTTTATTTTTGTAATCTAAGCAATGCCTACGACTTGTTGTGCTCCCGGTTGCACACAGAGGCATTCCAAATCGTTGGATGTACGTTTCTGTCGTTTACCGAAGGAGGAAGGACGCAGAAAGAATTGGATATTTTCAATGAAAAGAGCGCAGGCAGATGGACTGGGGGAGCGATCATACTACGACAGAATTTGCAGTCTACACTTCATCTCCGGTAAATACAACTTTATTCTGCTCTAGTCATTGTTCTGCTTAAATAGCGGCGGAGGGGAGGTGATGATCGCTACACGGGCCGCAGAAGCGGCTGCTACAGCAGCAGCAGCCATTGTCTGAAGCAGCAGCAGCAGCAGCGGCTTCTCCGGCCCGAGTAGTGTTTACGCAGCAGCGGCTACAGCTTACTTACTGCTGCTTACTTACTGCAGTAAGTAAGTAAGCTGCTAGCAGCAGCTTACTTACTGCTGCTTACTTACTGCTGCTAGCAGTAAGTAAGCTGCTGCTAGCAGCAGTAGCTTACTTACTGCTGCTGCTACTGCTGCTAGCAGCAGTAGCAGCAGCAGTAGCAGCAGTAAGCTGCTGCTGCTAGTACTTCTGTGTTTACGCTGCAATGTCGCCGACACCGCCACCCATTTTAACAAGACAAAAACACCTAAATAATCCGTAGTGAAAAAAAAAAATTTTTAACCTACCGGGCCTCTGCTGAGACGCGGTCTGTGTCCGACGCCGCTTTGTGCTGTTGCACAAACATGTCTGAACATCCATCCATCCATTTTCTGACCTCTTAATCCCTCATGGCGTCGCGGGCGTTGCTGGAGCCTTTTTCCTGATATAAAATAATTGTAGCCGTCCAGTGGTTTCAGGGGCTTTCGTGCTCTCTTGTCCGTACTGGCCTGCGTGTTTATAAAGCAGCTGTGTCGCGGTACTGAACGCTTGGCCAGCATTTCACAGACTCGCTCCGTCCCTTCAGGCTTTTGCTGTGTGGATCTGGCAATCTGATACCATCAACCATCAACTTACTCTTAAAACGATCTTGTAGTACGTTATCTAAAGAAGAAAAATACGTGGAGAACTCGTCAGTTTCTCTGTTTGCGTTGCCATTGTGTTCGTCTTTTGCCTACCGGTCCGGCGCGCATGCGCGAAAAACCCGCATCAAAACAATAACAATGAACTGGTCTATAAGATTGAAGCATGAAAAGTAAGATTAAGAAAAAATGCTTGCTTGTGTTGCAATTCCAAGTTCTATTAATCTGAAGATATCATTACATTTTGATATAGTTCTATATTTGTCATTTATAAGCAGCTTTAACTGGTAAAGAGCACAAACCTTTTGGAGAACTTGAAGGATTCTCCAATAATATTCAAAGGAGAGCAAAGTGTAAAATAATTAAAAAAATAAAAAAAGTTATGCACACCATAAGACATAACAATAATTAATGAGCTGAATATTTTGATGCATGAATAGTTGAAATCAGTTAAAGTATGTGAAAGTAGATAAATGGCAAAGAATTGAAACAGGAAAAGAATCAGTGAGAATACTTGAGAGCATTCTCACTGATGAGACCATATTCCTGCTAGTAAATAACTCAACCTATGTCAGCCATTCCATCATGTGATTTTTCTTTATTTCACAGCTGGCAAATTGTTCTTTTCAAATCGTAAAGAAACAAGCAAGAATGCATAAATACATTAGAATATATGTTATTTATATATGTTAACAGTTTAAACAGAACAAATAAAGAGTCTAACATGCCAACAGGAAAACATAAATTATATAAACACTTTGTGCTTTTCTAATCACACAAAAAGATTGCGGGGGAAAAAAACTGAAAGTAACCTAATGTTTAGACAGTTTTCAAGTTAACACGTTTTGCATGAAACCAAAAACACTTCCTTCATTAGTTTACAAGAGAAGTAACAATTTGCTTTCAAGAATAATTAATTCCTCAGTTTTTTCTCTTAGTATTTAACATATTACATAGCATATTACATTAAATAACTTAACGTATAGTCTAAAAGAACATCTCAAATAAATAGAATAGATTAATTAAATGTTATTTGCAAATTAAAAGGCTTTTATTAATGGATAAACCAGCTTAATAAATGAAAATTCTTGATACAAAAGAAACATTTATTGCTAATTAAAAGACTCAGTTGGCACATTACAAAATGCAAAAACATTTATTTAAAAAGTAACAACATCATAATGTTGCAGTGAATCTATTTAAGTAGTGATAAATAGTTAAGAAATCAAAGGAATTAATTAAATCTTCATACTGAGGATATCTTCATGGTATTTACTTCTCTTTGTATTCTTATTTAAAATAAAATTAAAAAGGTGCTAAAAGTATTTTTGTCCAGTCTTGTTTCAAGCCTAATGCTCCTGACTTTCTTCTTCAAAGTCCAGGTCTGAAAATTCATTTTCACTGTCCCAGAAATCACTTGTTTCAATCACGGTTTCTTCCTCTGTCATGTTGCTCATGTCAGCAACGGAGGCAAAGCCTGAGCTTGAATCTGCATTGGATTTAGAGTCCCTCTGGAAGGACAACAGAGAAACATTAGTGCAAAAAGATGCACCACAACCTTAAAACACATCAAGCAGACAATTACTGCGTATTATTTTGCTGGTTATTGCAATAGATCTAAGATTTCAGTTGTAAACTGTTTCGAGATTTTAGTAACAGCTAACAAAAATGTTTATCTTGATGAGTAAACAGGCCTATAGCAGTTCACTGGTGTTACCAATATGGTCTTTGAAATTTTTATGTATTACCAATATTAGAATATTTTTAGTAAAACAAACAATACTTTTGCATTTTTGTCCTTGTTTAAAACAATCCAAATGTTGATCACAGCCACTCATGAAGGCATTACCTGTTGGGATACAAAGGTGATCAAATGTCTCTTGGCTTTTTTTTCCTAGAAGTGCTTCAACAATGGCCTTAAAGGGTGTGTGTGTAATTTGGCTTTTTATTGGGAAAAATCAAGTGTTACTTTCATAAATCTATATTCTGCCAAAGTATATTAACAATCAAATCTAAAATGAAAGCATTCTCATAACTTAGAGTAGTTTGTAAATACATAACTGGCAGTGTACCCCATGGAGGACTTCATGTTGCATTGTCCTTTTATGATCAGTGTTGCCAACGTAGCGACTTTGTCGCTATATTTAGCAACTTTTCAGAGCCCTCTAGCGACTCTTTTTCAAAAAAGCGACTAGCGACTTTTCTGGTGTCTCTGGCGACTTTAGAGACTCTGACGTGAAAGCACGTATCTTTCCTACTCTTGTCCTCCAGCGGCAGGTGCTACCGTGGGGCGCCTCCCCCGTCCCAACCCCGTTCTCCCGCTCCCACAGGAGTCCCTCTCAGCGCTGCAGTCAGAGCCACAGCATGTTTACCCTCAGCGTCCAGACTGCAAATGAAGCGCGAATGCACAGGTTGAAAAAATTGAAAAAGAAATAAAATTATAACTCTGCCATAGTGTCTCTTTATGGTTCATTTTGCCGGTCCCAAGCCCAGGTAAAGGAGGAGGGTTAGTATTGTAATAAAACAAACATTAATGGACATAAAAAATTAGCTCTATATATTCTGAGTGTTTTTACTCACTTTTTGTCTCTCTCTAATGGCGTTATTTCTCCCACAGCGTCAATAACATGCACATCACATCATGTGGCAGATTATGCAAATTAGGCGATGACGTCATTCAGCGACTTTTAGCACAGCCAATAGCTACTTTCCTTACTGAGGAGTTGGCAACACTGTTTATGATTACAGTAGCCAAAAGGGGACAAACTTGTAAGCCTTATGCGTTTTACCTATCTGTGACCTATTACCTATCTGTCTTCTATATTAAGGCGTGCCATCGGCATAGGCAAACAAGCAAAGACGACTGTAGCTCATTCTATTTGCTATTTTATGTTGAAATGTAGGACCATGTACTCTTTGCCCAGCAAGAGGGAAGAGAAAGTAACCAAGAAAAGAAGTAATAACTGGGAGAAAATGAGAGTCTACATCCGCGTAGCTATTACCAGGTGGAGTGGAGACAATTCATGAAAGAGCGGGGATTCAAAACTGATATGGAGGTTGCAGGCTTTCTGCTGGACAGGTAAGTTATTTCAATATAACAGTGAACCTTATTTTGCCGTTAGAAACAAGGGAGTGTAGTCCAGCAATAAGTCATGTTTATAGTCACTTATTTCCCAGCCTAAATGATCAATTTCACGTACAGAAACAAGCCCAAAAAACACAACTCCCACCTTTACAAATGACTAAAAAAACAAGCCCACTTATAATAAGTGGAAATGGGAACAGCTCCAAAAACCATTTCCACATGATGACCGTAGTTATTAGCAGTAACGTGATACCAAATACTTGTTTGACATTGATACATTTATGACACTCTACGGCTTCTATAGAGGTTATTATGCACTTAACAGCGAGATTGTTTGTAATTCCCATAGTACACCACAAGATAGGTGTACATCTTACACACTGGGGCTTTAACAAGTTAGGGAAAATCTCTCCTAGCCTGCAAACTGTTTAGAAGAGGGCTCTACAGGTACCGTTGTACGATGTTTTTAATGAAGTTTTAAAGTATCTCAGTCTAAGCTTCCAACAAAATTCACTGGTGTCAAACTTTCCAGTGACCCTTCAATCCCCTTTAATCACTTGTTGAGCTTATTTCCACTTTTCCTTTTTATTTTTGCTTCTACTGTATTGCATTTGATGACTAGCTCCTTTTAGCACATTTGTAGAAAAGATGCTGTTACAACATTGATACTTATTTCATTAATTTGCAGTTATGGTATATGCTGTAATGTAGCATAGTAGACGTATGAGCAACAATTAGGACTAGTTTTAGTAATAAAAGAAAAAATAAATACCTGTTTTTTTGCTGGTTTCTGTTGTTTTGGCTCAGTTTCCATAAATGCCACATAATGAATGAGAGTGGCAACTCTGAAAGTGCAGAGGAAAGAATGTTGCATTGTCTGTTTTCTTTAATTTAACTCCAAGTGTTGAAATATTGTGAAGAAAAAAAATCTCATTAGTGATCACCTGTGATACAACATCCCGATAAACTGAAGCAAAACTGATAGAGAAAAGCCTAGAATGAAAATGAGGCTCATTGGTTCAATCTGTATTTTTCCTCCAGTTTCCTTAAGGTTTAGGTCAACAGCATTTATCTGGAAGGCAAAGACTTCGAAGACTTGGAAGATGAAAATTGCTATCAGCCATAGGACATTCAAAAAGAAGAACGAAAAGTTGATCTGTGTTGGGAGAAAAAAACAGGTTAGCCTGAAAAATATTTGCATGTCACATACATTTAATTCCAGTCCTCCACATTTACCTTGTTTCTCAGCTCTCTCAGGTCATTTTTATTTTTTTCCTGCTTTTCTTTGTCATTTTGCAAAGGTTCCAGGTACTTTTCAATAAGTTCCTTCCAAAACTGCTCCTCGTCCTGGTAGAAAAAAGAATTAAACAAAAAAATACTATTCTGTTATTAAAGTTAAGTATATGCTATAAATTAGGCTTAGAAATCAACTTTGTGAACATTTTAATGAATGGAAAATTATTGTTAGCTGAATATAACAACAACTATAAAAGTGAATGTAATACTCTCACTGTTAACTTTTTTTAAGTTTCTAAAAGTTTCCATAGATAGGAAAACTTTCTGACCTATCAGTCTGGATAATTTGATTGAATTTGACTTTGTAAAGTGCCTTGTAATGACGTGTATTTTTGAATTGGCGCTATATAAATAAAATTGAATAGAAGTGAGTATATTTGTTGATATGTTTGAAAAAATTAAATACAATTAATATAGTACAAAAAATCTAAAATTTTCCGTTGATAGATTTAAGCACAATGTGATTCAGTGAATGTACTCTTCTAACACATACATCTTAATGATGGATTTACCTGTAAAATTAAGCATAATAGAATTAGGGGGGGGGGGGGGGGTGAACATAATGTTTTGATACCAAATAAACTAGTATTAACTCTTTGATATGTGTAAATAGCAGATGATGTTTACTGGCTAACATAGAGTAATAAGTAAAATTCAAGAAATGAATGAAAGTATTTTTACCAGTTTGTCAGCATGCTATGGAGAACAAGTTCTGCCATAACTCAGAACAAATTGGTCATCGATAGACATTATTTGACAGTGCAAGCTCAGTTCTGTCTGCAAATAAATAATCACCTCATCCAGAGAATCCTCTTGCAGCCGAATGTCCCTGGACAAGTTCTCTAGTTGTGTTTTCCAACCTATGCAATAGAGCAGAGCAGAAACGTGATATTACATCAGTGGATTGATGAGGTAAAGCTGAAGCTACAGAGCTGTCTGGACTCCTCTGATTGGAATGTTAATAGATCAGTTTTTGTGAGGATATGTCCATGCAGACGACATAGTAGTAAACTAAGTGGTAAATACATTATGTATTCACAAAAAGGAGGTTAAAAAGAAATCATTTTCTGTGGGAGCTGCAGACCTGCATGGATTTGACAGAGTTTTGTTCCTGCTTTCATTCCCCTCTGTCCCCTCTGTCAAGTTTCGGGGTATTGCCATATCTATTGGTTGTCCCCAATTCCAGTCATTCTGACGCACTAACGTGACACCAGTGTCCGTACTCGTTCCTTAATAGTTTCCACTTGGTAGTTGCACATGCGCACTTCTAGTGCTTATGCATCGAGTTAGATTAGCAGCTAGGTTAGCGGTTAGCTGTTCATTGGAGCTTGTCTGCTCTCACCGTAGACTTTGAACATGGCAGAGATTCGCGTGAAGCAAACCACGTTCATGTTTATGAGAACAAGAGGAAGGCCTTATTAGAAAGGAATAAGACCAGAGTGGATTTTGGAGATTTTTAAGATCCTCCTGAAGAGTGGGAGAGCGAGGTAACCCGGTCTTGTGCATGCTTAGTTATTAAAAAAAGGTACTTGGGAAAACTTCTGGAAAAATTGCTGACCCACGCTTTAAGGTAAATGCAAAACCTACCACCACACTGGATTGACTAACCTCCTGGTACTAGAGCTGGTCTAGACAGGGATCTATGAACAATGAGGGCACCATCTGTCTATCACTGTATCTCTGATTCCTTAATAAATTTATCTAATCCCTACCGACCCTTCCTTTTTTTCTTCTGTTTGGTCCTTTTTTGTCATGTTGTGGTAATGGTATTTTGTTACAGGTGTGTCTTACTATTTAAATAAGCTATAAATAATACTGACATCTTGTGACATCGGTACAACATATTGACAATCACAATAATGTGATATGCTGTTTTTAAACTGTGTTGCTGTTTTGAATTTTTACTTCCACAGGAGAGGTCTATGATGTTGTATTCTGTTCTATTTCTGGTCTGTTTGTCTTACTGGCTTCTATGTTAGCAGGTTGTTGCTCTTTTGCCAAGATAAAATGTCAAATGTTGCGCTCTCTTTCTGGGATCCCTGGAAAATCTCATAAACTTGGCTCAGGAACCAGGAAGTAAACACAGGCTACACTCTGAACCGAAGTAGTTCTAGACCGTAGCTCTAGATTTGAAAGGAGAAAAACGTGACTAAGACATTGTTGATGAAAAGGACCAGTTTTTATAGGGAATGTTGCTTCCATCCCAGCTGACAAATTAGAATGATTTAGGTTGATTTTACACTAAATACTTATTGCTCCTGGGATATTGTTCTTTTGCACGAGTTATGTATGTCTTGTCAGCTAACAACTTGTTAGAGATTATGAGATTACAGAGAATGGACTGCAAAATCGGTTACCATGGAAATTACAGATAAACATACTCTGGAGACGCAGAGTCTGACATACTGAGATGGGACAGAACAACTGATTAAGAGAAGATGTGTCAGCTAGGACACGTCTGCATTATAGCATGATCTTCTCCACCAATGTGATGAAAGGAACACTAATATACACTGCACGCGCCTTAATTGGGTGTACACAGTGGGTCCTACTTTAAGGAAAAGTCCGGTCATAATCACAATTCAAACTTCTAAAACTACTTTAAACATAAAATTATTATATACTGTTCAATAAATTATGTTTTTTTTTTCATTAAGAGTAATTTTCATTTGAATGTGCTTTACTGGAGGCATGCCTGTTGGTCGAAGAACAGTACTGCCCCCTTCCAGTTTGTGACGTCACGGTGCGGGATCGACTGTAGAGCAAGTCCCAATATTTTTTTTTGCCTCTTAAACAAAGATAGACATGGTATTAATCATTTACATTTAATGGTGATCTGCACCACCAAATCTACTTTCAGCAGTTATCATCAGTTATTGCAACCGTAAACTGCAGAAAATACGGGCAGAGTTGCTCCGTCTGCCTTTACTCCCTCTGTTCCTATGTCAGGATGGGCTCCAGCGCGTTATGAGGTGGAGGGATATTTCAGCTGGTCATACTCAATGTGTCTATAGTGCGGCAGCATCGATTATTTTGAGCCCAAACAAGCGACTTCACTTTCAGAAACAAGCACAAAAAACTGCAACCCGCAACTCATGAAATTAACAAGAGACTTTAGAAAAAAGAAGCCCTAAGTCACGTAAAATGAGTGGGCTTAGCAAAAGTAAGCTCGGGTCTGTAATGGTAGTCTCTAGCATTCTTGGAACAACGGAATGCGTTGAGGGTAAAAAAGCACAGTCCGGAGGGCATTGAGGGGAAAAATAGCATCAATGCAGTTAACGTGACTGAAAAAAAAGGCGCCATTATGGTCTAACAAAGTTAACGCGTTATAACTGACAGCCCTACTTCTAACAGACATTGTTTAGGTCTGCTCAACAAAAAACACCCAGTGGTGAAATTTTGCTTGTTGCGCCAATACAGAGATCCGCCAGAGCTGCAGCGGACAGCAGAGGCTTTGGTCCCCTCGTTTCTGAAGCCCTGACTTAGGCAGATGCATGGGGAAAAAACATGGTAAGACAGCTGTGGTGGTCTGCACAACAGGCTAAAGGCTAATCCACACCAGACCAGCTCTGCCCAGACAATGGACAAAATTATAAAGCACATTACATATTCTTTCCAAGTGTGTAATATCACTCCGTCCCTCTGGTCAGGTCACCAAATGTCCCCACAAATTCTACATTATACAAAAGAAAAACCTACCGAAAATTCTCGCTCTCATGTCATCTTGAAAACATTCTTCTTCCAGATGTTGGCTACATATGACGTGTTTTTTCTCTGGCCCTCTTCAAGTTGGCGAACTCGTGGTGGATCATGAATTGGAAAGGTGATATAACTAATGTTTTTTTCACGTTTACCCGATGTATTGCAAGATCCAACTGCCATGCATGTGGGCATTGTCACTTTAACAATAGCTCTCGCGAATTTCAATGGTGAAGTCCTCTCGAAATCCGAAATAATTGTTGTTGATCGCAGGTACTGTACAAAAGTTCCTATTGAATTAGCTTGTAAAGCGCGGAGAATTGCCCTCGGCTTACCGCACCGTGACGTCACTGGATGTGATGTCAAGAGTAAAGTGTTACCATATTTGGACATTAATGGCCGCTCCCAGACTCAGTGATCGAGATGAAAATTTATATTTTTATTTTTTTACTGATTAACACTAAATTCATTAAATCACCACGAACGTATTAGTTTTAGGTATAGATACTGATCCATTAATTCTTCCTCTCTGACCAGACATTTCCTTTCCATTCCTCCAGAAATCTGCCCGTCACGTTGTTGTATATGTGAACCCAGTACTGAAGCTGTAAACATCCCTCTGCCTTTTAGATTAAATATGGTAAAATATTGTTTCGGTTTCAGGAGTCTTTTTATTACTACAGAAGTCTGCAATAGAAACACAAAATTATTCAGAATAAGAACCTGGCGTGACCAATGCAAGTCAATTATTTAACAGATGGTCCCGAAACCTGGTCTGAGAGGTGTTTTGAATTTTTGAAAAAGTCCACATTGGGAAATGACATCACAGCAGCTGCGAAGAAAGAAAATAAGGTGATATTTCCTTTTTTTATTAAATCTTTTGGAGCTGTGATGTCAGATCCTATGTGAGCAGAATTTTTGTGACTTTTAAGGGCAGAGAGATGTTTCAGGATAATTATTTTCAAACGTGTCAGTGAAATGTAAGTTGCATGCGGTTACAATGGTGATGAGTCCGAGGGACCTTGGCCAGGTCCCTGAGAATACTGTAGCCATGAGAATGTGGGTTTAGAGCTTCCTTCCATTTTGATAGGGAGGCCCCAAGTGTTAGGCGGATATTGGGTTTAAATGGTTCCCTAAGGGTCTCTTAAAGACACTTTAGACGTATAGACTTATCCACGGATATTTATTGAAAGTACAGGTAATTTATGTTAGAAGAAAGTAGCAGATGTAAAGCAGTAGTATGAAAACGTATAAAGAGAAAAAAAGGATATAAATAAAAGTTAAATGGCTTGTACTTGTATAGTGTTTTAACGACATCCAAAGTGCTTTACACTACAGGTCAGTTATTCACCCCCTGACGGTGCTGAGCTATGTTAGTAGCTACAGATGCCCTGGAACAGGATGACAGAGGTGAGGCTGCCAAACACTGGCACCACCGGGCCCTTTGACCACTGCCAGCAAGGAATGTGGGTGAAGTGTCTTGCCCAAGGACACAACAACAAAGACAGTCAAAGCAGGGGATTGAACCCACAACCCACCAATTGCAGGACGAACTCCCTAACCTCTGCGCCACCATTGCCCATAAAGCAACAGAAGATAAAAATATAAGGGGAAAATAAAGTACTGTGATGATTATGTGACATGGGCGGGAGACTAAATGTGCCGTTTCTATGTCACTAAATCTCTGTTCGTCTGTGTGATTTAGGTTTAAATTATAAATACCACGGTTTCAAAAATGTTTATTTGTGTTGAGAGATCTGCAGCTCTGAATGCAAAATACATTATCATTATATAATAAAGTTTTTAAGAAAACCTATAGATGTATAATAATATAGTACAATGATTATTTTTTCTAGAAAACTTTTCTTGCACTTACATTGAACTGGAGAGTTGAAGAATATATCTTCATGTCTAAAAGAAAATGAAAAAATATTAGTATCACCCAATGCTTTGTGCCAATAAGTTCTTAAATTATTGTATGCAAAACCTACTCTTGTTCGTTTTCTGAAACATCGTCCACAATAGTGTTCTGGGGTTGAGGTTCAAGCTTTGTAGGCTCTCGGACAAAGTTCTCTTGTCTTATGCTGAGCTGTTCGTCTTCTGGTCTCTGGTTGGATTTTTTGCAACATTTCATCCACAAGCACAGCCGCTTGAAGGTGTTTTTTACTTCAAAGGTGAAACTAAGTATCAATTATATTTGACAAAAAGAGCAACTCTGGATTTATGTTGCACTCTGAAGAGTATTAAATGTACCTTTTTGTGAATTAGTTTGTTGGGCAGTTGTTGCAGCCCCTGCAGCAGGCTTTGTTTCTCTGGTGCCCCAAGAAACACTGTTCATATTGACCATGGAGTAGATGGTGAGTAGGAGATAGGCACTGGGAACGCAGATGATGTAGAGAAAGCCATAGAACAACAAAGGAAGTTCCTGAGGGTGCATCAGCGCAGTGACAATGTAAATGATGGACATGCCCACGATGAAAATGCTGCTGGGTGTCAGAATGGTCTTTTCCCTCACCATTGAGGCTGTGAGAAAACATTAAGAATAACTACTTTTAGAGTTAAAATAACAAAAATGAACATCTGCTAAGCATACATTTGTACTTACCAATAATGGACATTGTCACCACCAGCATGAGGATTGCATACATGGCACTCAGCACTGCTGCAATGGTGATCTGAGTGTCAGGCTTGAGCTTGAAGCAAAGACCCAAGTAGATGGCAGGAGGTATCACAGCGATCACCAGAGCACCAGCATCCTTTATATCGAAGAGGAAGGATAAACTACCTGCACAAAGTAACAATATAATTTTGTAAGTTATTTTCACAAGCTGATTAAATGTTGATTGTGTAAAAGTGTTTTACATTTACACACTCAAGACAAATGCACAATGACATTTACCTGCAATCATGAGACAGATGGTAGATGGAGCAAGGATGGATGAGATCATGGAAAACAGCTGGTAGAACATGAACGGTTTGGACATTGATGGGTTCCTCTTGGAAAGCATGGTGGTGGAGCCGAGCAGATCCACATTGTTGGCCATCGTGGAAGGCCCCCATCGTTTCCGCTAAGTTGAAAAGCAATAGTCAGTTTTTTATCTTTTTTTGTGACCTGATATCTTTATGCACTTATTTTGGATACTCTGGCTTATTACTGAACTCTTTCATAACATTATAAAATACCCGGTTTAAAAGACCAACACTGGAGTACCAAACAAGCACAGTCACAGATTCTCTGTTTAACAGAGCTGCGGCGAGTCGAACAAAACATAATTTTGAAGGCTTTGAAGAATATGAATAGTTTGAGGTCTTGCAAATTAAGCACCTGCTGGTGTCAGTTGTGGCCAAATCCTTTAAATCCACAGAAGACAAATTATTTAATTCTTACTTCCAGGTAGCAATCAGGATGGCCTATTAAAATCTTTTGTCGTGCTTTAACTTTTGGTATTCCAAAAAAAGTAAAAAACAATACATCCAACTTTTGGTATTATAAAGTACAACATGACAACATTAGTAGGTTATGATGTTTTTAGGGCAATCATTGTTAATAAATTTGGCATTACAGTCCAATTAAAAGGGTTCTGCGCTGCTCCTGCACTCACCTGGTTGTATAGTTCTTTAAAGTCCTCTGGTGCTTTGGTGTAGGCGTCAGATGCTGCGTTGTATTCCACTCTCCACCCTTGTTTCAGTAGCAGAGTACATAGCCAGCGGTCTTCACCTGCAAAATAACGATAAAAAATAAATACAAAATTCCTACAAAATAACTTGATGTTGGAATAGCCAAGAGATAGTTTAAAAGTCAACACAAAGCTGGAGCCAGATCTGTTCATCCATCCATTCTCTGTAGCTATTTAAACTGTGCAGGGTCATTGGGGGGATGTCACCTTACAACTGTGGTCTGTGAGCAATGCAATGGACAGATTGCCAGCCCAATTACAAAGCAACACAGTAACACACATGACAGACAATTATTTTCACCAGTTAAAAATGCATGCATGTTTTTGAGTTTTGGGAGGTACCCTGTGAAACACATGCATACAATCAGAGAACACACAAAGGCCCCAGCAAGGACTCAGACCAAAGACCTTCCTTCTGTGAGTCAACATAGCTATCAACTATTCTGCTGTGCAGCAAATAAATGTATCTACTGTTAAATGATTTGCTTAAGTTAGATTGTGTTATATAATGACAAAAAGCTCAGTTTTGTACCTTGGTCGTACTGGATGTAGTGGCTGGGCTCTGTGGATTTTGTTGAATACTTCTTCATAACGTTATCATCCATTAGCGCCTCTGCTCTGAACAGACTGAAGCAGCCGGGGCTGCACAGCACACAGCCGAAGACGTGCTCAGCTGTCTTCTGTAGCCAGTGACTGACAGCATACTCAAACTTCTGGAACCAAACAGCCGGGCCTGCAGAAAAAATACACGTGTTTCACAACCACACCAGGACTGTACTGTACTGTACATAAATAGCCCTCGTTACGTTGCTCCCAACCTGATCCAGTAGGGTGAATCCTGCCACATGCTGCGCCGACACGAGGATACATTTTCAGACGGTCAATGAGCATCATCACAGCAGCGGGCTGGAAGTCAGTGTCCCCATCTAAAGCCAAGATATAGGTGTTCTTCTTCTCTCTCTGGGATGAAAATGCAAAGTTTTGTTTTTGTATATTCAACATTGTAGTCCTCCACAGTCTACTGAAAATGAAATGAGCATGCCTGTTCAAGCACTTCCGGAAATTCCCTGAAAATATCTCCAGTCTCACCTCCATCTTTTCTCTTAGATCATTTTCACTACATCCCAGCTTCCAGCTTCTGTGATGTTTGGTCATGAGTTTCCAGCCCAGAAGGAAGTAAAGATACATAACCTGCAGACAATAAATAACAGTTAACAAGTGAAATGTTTCTAATGAAAGTGTTCAGATGATCCATGGGATTTTCCCTACCTGGGACCATCTCTTCTTGTTCCGAATTTTCTCTTTGTCTTTTAAATGAACAACAATGTTATTTCCATAAGGCATTTCAACGACAAGACGAGCTCCATAAGGTGTCTCTATGATTGACTGATCAGGACTTTGCTGCTGCACCTCAAAGAAGGATTTATCAAGGTTCTTGAAGATGCTGAGGACAGACATGGAGTTACTTTACATTTAATAGGGAGTTACAGACTAGCAGATAACTAATTTAACCAGAGTGCCACAGAGACAGAGCTGAACAGAAAACAACACTGGAACGAGCCTTTGCCAATTCTAAGTTATCTGGGTCATCGCAACAGCAAACAGGCAGGCAACCAGACTTTCGCTCAGCATTTCTGAAACGTTTCGACACATATCCAAAAGTCTTTGTTAATTCTGCCGGCTCGCACGCAGAGCAGTGACAGGTGGGTCATTAATTTGCGTCTGACTTGCAATGCGCCTAGGAGGATGTGTCTCCATAAACTTTAAAACAGCATCGCTCCAACTACTGGTTGCTCCAGTGCGAGCCACCAGAATTGACAAAGACTCCTGAATAGGTGTCGAAAGGTCTTCAGAAACACTAAGTGAACGCCCGGTTTCCTCCGATTTAAGCCTGTTTTCCACACTTAAACAAAATAATTCAAACATGTAAGACTGTGTTAAATTTTATATGAAACTACAGGTTGCTGGAGCTGTTGAAAGCAGTTACTGGGAAAATAACAGATGATCCATAGACATTGTGGATGTCAGAGAAGTGACATACTTAAATATGGACAAAAAGGTCTGATAAAGAAAAATGTGTCGGTAATCCCGGGGACAGCATGTCCCTATCAGAGAACATCCAAGTAGTGACACATTGTCCACTGATGCCATGTGAGGAACACAGATGTCACATAGGTACACTCCCTTTCATGGGAATGTACTTTCTAGATTCTATAAAATGCTGATGTAACCTTTATTATGTGCTCGCACTTTCTCTCTTCTATTTCCCGTGTTGAACCTGTATAGAGCCTCTGTACTGATCTCACATACAAGTAAATACATAGTTGATGTAAAAAAAAAACGTGTTTTTGTGTTCATGGTTTGGTCAGTTCTCTGCTCAACTAACTGGTCATTTTTATTAGTTTTAGGTCAACTTTACTACTTTACTTGCGAACTTGGACAGGTTGAGCGTAAACAGGGCTGGACGATATAGAAAAAAAGCATATCGATAAAATAGAAATCATATTGATCGATATCGATAATTATCAAAAAAATTCAAAATATATATTTTAAGTGCAGCCCTCGCCATTTGATGCTGTTGCTTAATGACCTATTTTTAAATAAATGGATTCAAAATCAACCTTTTATTCTACCAACTTTTTGCGAAACTGTAAGTGTTAAAAAAGAAAAAAGAACATGTGCTTTCTGAACCGTCTGAAGGCTGATGGAGCTTTCCTGGGTTTTTGATTGGTTGGGATGATGTAATGACTGTAGTATTAACCTACATGATGGGCTACAATGCATTGTTCTTTTATTGAACTTTTTATTTAACCCTGTTTGTATATTGAACCATAAGTCCATCGATCAATATATATCGTTATTGAATTATCGTCCAGCCCTACGTAAAAATTTGTCTTTTTTAAATAAACAAATTTCTTCTAAGAACTCTTGGAATAAACAACATATTCTGACAAGAATTAAGTAATTTCTGTGGGAAACATGATTGCTATTCATACCTAATGAAATGTCATACAAACTCTGGTGGCAATTCGTATAAATACACATTAGTTCATCTGTAAACATGGTTCTTACCCGTAAACCTCTGGGATGATTTTCACAAGGTCCTTTACGTATGCGTTCAGCTGACGATCCTGATGCCCTTGGACAGTTTCAAAGGCGTCATCGAAGTAGATGTGGGCTTCAAAGGTGAAATCATTCAACTTTGGTTCTATCTTTGGTCTGTACTTGTCCAGTCTTCATTGATAAAACAACCATGACAAAAAATAAATAAAAGAAAAATGAGAATATGAAGAAAACATATATTTAAATATGCTTGATTAATAAATAATCTCACATGGTTTACTAAACAGTTTTGCCTTTTAAGGAAATGTCTATTTTGATCTACTATAAAATCTCTTAAGTTCAGATATTATTTGTTTGTATGTATCACAGATTGTTAAGGTAGGTATAAAACCAAACCAATAAGTTTAACTTACCTGAAAATTGAGATCATGATGTTCATCATCTCCTCATAGGTCTCATGCCACATTGTTGCACAGAGATACAACATAGCCGGGGTGGCATCTTCCCTGTAACTTGATATGACAATATTTTCAAATCTGAGAAACATGCTTCTGTTGCAGATTTGGTTATTTTAACAAATTATCAGAAAAACAACAACAACTCTACACTAAGACTAAAATTGCTGCCCAAAACAAATGAGAGCGAAAAGCTGTACAACTTGAGCACACACTAACTTACTGTTTATTTTTGCTGTTTCTCGTCCGGATATCAAAACGGGTGTTGAGGAGTAAGGATTGCTCGATAAAGGCTCCTTCATAGAGCCTCCTAACGAAAAGGTCTTGTGTCTTTTGGATACGATATATGTTGAGATAGCATATATGAACAGTGGCCAGAACGAGGCCAATCCACCACGATGCTGCTGCGCCTGATGGGGGAAAAAAGAAATAAGAAAGAAAATTACAATTAATAAAGCTTCAATGCTAAAACAGCAAAAATAAATCTAAAGCAACAAACTCGTCTGGCTTTTAGGAGTGCAAGAAAGTACATTGCGTTAAATACGTTTATTAACTACCTTTACCATATTTAGGAAGATTTATTAATTTTTTTTACCTGTCAGTAAGCCGATATCAGCTGTCTTGGACATGTCCAGGAAGCACAGAGTGTGTGTAACATCCAAAACCAGCTGGGGGAACAGGTTACCACTCAGACTTTGATTTCTTTCATTCACAGCTACGGCACAGTAACTGGTGAAGTTGATGTTCTCCGTTGTGTTCAGGCTTAATCGGTAGTCTTGGTAGTAAGTGATGACAGGAACAATAAACAATGCTATCACAGCCAGGGAGGCGAGGTACAAAGGCAGGACGAAGCATCGACGTATGGCGTGCATCTTACAGGCTGTTAATGCAAACCAGTGGCAGAGTGCTGAGGAGATCAGCTGGACCCCAATGATGATGACTACAATTTTTGTCTCCTGGCGTGGAATAGAGGTCACAACGTCCCAGTCCATTTTAGCCAGAGGGACGTAGGCACCAAGCACACAGGCGGTCACCACAATCCTCAGTAAGCTGGAGAGGATGTGCAGCATGTTCTGACACTTGGTCAAGTCTTCAAACAGATTTTTCAGGAACTTGGACTTGCTTCTCACACAGATTACCCTAAAGTAGTTCTCCCACCAGTTGAAAGACACTAAGATGGATCCACAGACGGCAAGACCCACCCAGATGGCTGTGTTCACGTTTGTAGGGTCTTTAAGAACGTACAGGATAAGGAAAAGACTGTAACCAACAAAAATAACAAGAAAGGCGATGATGGAAGGCAGCAGGAAGACATTTAGCTTTTTGGCAGCACACTGAGAAACTGCTTGCAGGAATGCGGAGAGGACAGCTACACCATTCAGGATCGTCACATTGGTCACAATGTCCAAGTGAGGCATTGCAACGATGGTGAGCACTGCCAACCCCCCAGAAACTATGAACTCGAAGAACAAAACCTGAAGAACAAAGAAAAAGTACAAGTTAACAAAATCTCACACAAACTAAGAATTATATTATGTCTTTACATGTTTTCAGGATCAATAAGCGATATGATACGTTCGAAAAATATTAGCTTGTGTCTTACCAGGGCTGCAGATGCTGTTTTCGGCAGCTTGGATGATTTATAACATGCTTTCCAGATGCTTTTGAACAGAAGAAGAACACTTGGTGCAATGAGAGAGCAGCCAATACACAGCAGTGTGACGGGTTTCAGCTCTGCTCGGAGGGTCTTTGTACCTTCATGAGACAAGGTGATGAGGAGAAGGAACGAAGCCTGGAAAAGAAAACATGATCAGCCCTGTTTTAGCCACTTCCCAAACTCCTCTGTTGATGACTCCTTAATTATATTTACTGTATCTATAATTTAATCAAGTAGTGTAGTGTAATATTATTATGCAGGGCATAATAATTCCAAAAATATTAGCTTTATGTCTTATCATGCAGAGCATAATAATACTAGAAATATTAGAAATCATAAATTAAAGTTATAAAAAGGAGCTAACCTTGCTGCACATTGCCAATCCAAACACAATGATAGCTACAACAAACAAAACTATGATCTTTAGAAGCTTTAGCAGCTTCCACGGCGTGTGCTCGTCTTCAATAACAGGAACCTCCCGGCAGGTGTCCCACGGCCTCCTGCAATAATTGCAAGATGTTAAATTATGATATAGTGGCTCACATTAGTATATGAATCTAAAACGGATTAGTGTGAACAACAATATTTCTCTTAAATGCTTCATTGGCACAAAATGTGTTATGTTTTGTGGAAGATTGAACACACATACCTAAAAAAATTACTTAAAACAGTTTTCAGATTGGGGCAAAATCCATCTGAATAAAAAAACTTACGGACAGTTATCAGAAATGATTAATGACAGTATTTGCAGCCAAGGCTTGTTCAGCCAGTTAATAGGTTTATGGGACAATAACGTATCCATATGGCTAGTTTGGTTTGAATAATATCTGTTCTATAATAAATAAGTTAATTTGAAATGAAAATGGCATTTTGTATTTATGCCGTTTATCTTTGTTTCATATTAAATCTAAAACATGTGCGTGTAAAAATAATAACTCTGTAAGAGGGAAATTACTGTTTTTAAGCACGATAAACATAAAATTAAAGACACATTTTATGAATTACTTACTTGAGCTCCTTATTTCTCTCCACGTTCTCCATCGTAGCCACCGTATAGGGATGATCTTTGTTTACTCTGCTGTCTTTTCCATGATCAATAAACCTTTTATGCGCACCTGTATGACTCATGAGCTTTTTAAGCTCCACCTGCAATAAATATTTTAGAAGATAGATCACAGGTTTTACAAGTTCTGCTGAGTGAATTCACCATTACTAATACTTTATAAATGTTTCTCTTTTGTCTTCTGTTTTAACTCACAGCCTGGCAACAGATTCTCCTTAAAATGTACATTGTGAATGCAAGGCAGGTTTATTTAGATAGCACTTCCAAACAATGTGCAGATGAATGACAGAAAAGTGTGGATATGTCTAAGTCTAAATGTACGTTAACACCAAATGAAAAAAAGCTTAATGGAATGAGTGTTTTCCATATCATCCCTATGTAAATGGTAAATTGGTAAATAGCTTGTACCTGTATAGCGCTTTACGAGTGCGACGACCCCAAAGTGCTTTACACCACAATCAGTCATTCAGCAATTCACACACACATTCACACTCTGACAGTGGTGAGCTATATTAGTAGCCAAAGCTGCCCTGGGACAGACTGACAGAGGAGAGGCTTCCAGATGACCAATTTGGAAAAAGTCCCTTTGATTGTGTTCGGGGTAGATGTACCTTAAATCTAAACAATTACAGAAAATTAAAATATGTAGAAACAACTTCATTTCTGTTGCAGTGGTATTGGTACTGCATATCGGCTCTACTATCTGCTGACTGCCAAGCTCAATGTTGGCATATTTGCTGTGTGGGATTATGAACAGGATATGACTGACTTTGTTCTGTTTTACGGCAAGGCTGCGGTCAGGTATTGGTGAGAGGCGAGAGCAGAGGAGAGTCAGAAACAGGGAAGATGGAGGCAGTTGGACCATTGGGTGCGATTAATTTCCATCTATGTAATCTCTGCTGTGTTACTCAATAAAGTGCTGGAACTTGACCACTTCACTGTTTCCTCATTCAACAAGTCTGGGAAGTCAGTTATTGTTTGATTTCCCTACCGCAGTCAGCACCTGACATTTTAAAGTGTTGCTGGAGGGAAAACAGCGTGGTGATGTTGAAAAAAACCTTTCAACTTTCTTTGAAACTGTCAAAGTTCAAACATAACACGGTAAATTCTTAAATGCGCAATTAACATACAGCTCAGATTTTCTGTTCTGATGGGTTTCATTAATAGGAAATCTTCTATATTAGAATCCTGAACTGAACTTAGACAAATACTACAGCTGCATGAGGCGTGATAAAACGTGTTTGAGGAATTTTTAATTACCATGTAATTATCAAATCATCACTCAGCTATTACCTTGTGGTTGACGAAATATACAATAATTGGGTCATCCTTTGTTTTATCTGAAAAAGATGATCTCATGGTGGAATTATTTATTGCTCAGGGATTCTGAAAAACCATTCCACGCACCTTCCTTGAGTATCAAAAGTTTGTAGTATGTACGTAGAGCAGTCATGCTGTCATGAAATAATCACAAATAGCTGTGGCTTTGTGGGCAGAGATTTAATTTTTTAATTGCTATAGAAAACTTTGCACCCTAGTACAAAGTCTTATTGTAACTGGAGTAATTGAATTCAGCTGTGGTCACTTTCTGTTGGCGGTAAGGCGTATTGTGTCACTTCCTGTTGTCACGGTGTGAATTTGCGGTCTGTTGCTCCAGACTCTCTCGCTTTTATCTTTAATCTCTTTGCTGTAACCTCTGTTTCTAACACATATGCACTTTTAAAACATTATCTGTTGCTGCACATCGCGCTTGGGAACTCCTCGTGGTAAAAGGGCGCTAGCCTAGCTTTAGCTCCACAATGGCTCCCCCCTTACTCTCTCCTCCGCTTCTCCGTCTCTGTCTAAGTCTCCCCCTATCTCCTGCTCTCTGTGTCAGATGTTTAGTTATTCCTCTGCCTCCTTTAGTGATAATGGTACTTGTAAGAAATGTAGTATTTTTGTAGCTTTGGAGGCGAGGGTGTCAGAATTGGAGACCCGACTCCGTGCTGCTGAAAAACCAGCTGATAGCCGCCCCTTTGCTAGCGCGGAGCCACAAAGAGTAACTTCACGTAGCGGTCCTCCAGCAGCACCCGAGCAGCCGGGTAACCAGGCCGGCTGGGTGACGGTTCGTAGGAAGCATAGCTCTAGATTCCAGCCCCCAGGTCACCACAACCCTTCTGCGTTTCTAACAAATGCACACCTCTCTGCAGATTCTGTACTGTTACCCACCCATTACCCTATTGAGACGGTGTCTTTCCCACGGCCAACACAATAGATCAAAAAATGATCTAAAAGGAACAACTCATAAAAATCTAATAAAAATCAATACGTCTCACCTTGAACCAAAAAATAAAACAATTAAATGTGGTCTATAAAATATAAGGTCTCTCCCTCCAAAGACTTTGTTAGTTAATGAATTGATTTCTGATAATCAGATTGATTTATTTTGTCTCACAGAAACCTGGCTACAAGAGGACTACGTTAGTATAAATGAGTCAACTCCCTCCAGTTATTCAAATTTCCACATTCCCAGATCTGTGGGAAGAGGAGGAGGAGTGGAAACCATCTTTCAGTCTGATTTATTAATTAGTCCCAGGCTAACTAATAACTACAGTTCTTTTGAACATTTAACCCTCAGTTTCCCTCATCCAAATTGCAAAGCAATAAAACCTCTTCTGTTTGTTGTTTTGTATCGTCCACCAGGCCCTTACACTCAGTTTTTGGATCAGTTGTCAGACTTCTTATCTGATTTGGTGATAAACACTGACAAGGTTATTATAGTGGGGGATTTCAACATTCATGTTGACACAGAATGTGATAACCTTAGTGTAGCCTTTAAAACTATCCTAGATTCAATTGGTTTTGTTCAAAATGTGCATAAACCGACGCACTCCTGGTTACATACTTTAGACCTTGTGCTGACATATGGCATTGATTGTGAAGAATTAACAATATTTCCTCACAACCCTGTCCTATCTGACCATTTTTTAATAACCTTTGAGTTTAATCTAACTGAGTTCTCCACCCCCAAAAGAGCGTTACATTATAGTAGATCTTTATCGGATAATGCTGTATCAAAACTTAAAGAGTCTGTCCCCCTTTTAATATCCTCAGTATTGCAGAAATGCCCTGTAGATGGCAGCAATGCTGTTTCTTCCCATTCACAAATCGACACCTTTGTTAACGGTGTGACTTCCTCATTGCGTTCTGCATTAGACAATGTAGCTCCTTCACAGGAAGCTGGCTCCCTGGTTTAATTCAGAGCTGCGTTCCTTGAAGCACAATGTTAGGAAATTGGAGAGAAAATGGCGCTCTACACACCAAGAGGAATCCTACCTAATCTGGAAAGACAGTCTATTGTTGTATAATAAGAGCCTTCGCAGAGTTAGAGCAGCATATTTTTCATCATTAATTGAGGAGAATAAAAATAATCCTAGATTTCTCTTCAGTACGGTTGCTAAATTTACTCAGAGCCACAGCTCTGTTGATCCATCCATTCCCTTAGCTCTTAGCAGTAACAATTTTATGGGATTCTTCATAAATAAAATTGATGCCATTAAAAATAAAATAATTGGCATCCTCCCAAACATGATTACCTTGTCCTCAGTAAGTGAGGCAGCATTGGAGGAATCTTTAGAACCTGCACAGTGTCTGAACTGTTTAGAAGCTGTAGAGCTTTCTGAGCTATCTAAAATTTTAGCTTCATCTAAACCTTCTACCTGTATGTTAGACCCAATCCCAACCAAGTTGTTTAAAGAGATATTCCCTCTGATCAGTGGCACTATTTTAGACATGATTAATCTATCCTTAGTAAATGGATATGTACCACAGGCTGTTAAAGTAGCTGTTATTAAACCTTTACTTAAGAAACCTTCTCTTGATCAAGATGAGCTAGTAAACTACAGACCTATATCTAATCTTCTTTTCTAATCTAAATTTCTTGAGAAAGTAGTTGCTAATCAACTTTGTGAACATTTACAAAGTAATGACCTACTTGAGGAGTTTCAGGCTGTGTCTCATTCCGCCTACTTCTACACTTCGAACACTTAGTTTTAAGTAGGTAGTGTAGATAACACAAAAAGTCAGTGCACTGAAAGTACCCGGATGACCCCATAAAAACGGGCACAAAATGCAGTGTGTAACGATGGACCCTACTTGCACTAAACGGACGCCATCTTGACTACAAAGTGGAAAGGGAGGGGCTAAGGACGTCGGGAAGATGTTCCCATTTTGAAAATAATGGCGGACAATTCAGCCGAGACAGCCAGAGCTGCGACACCGCAATCATATAAATGTAAGTAATGGTGGTAATACGAGGCATTGTACTCGATAGGTGTTTGTAAAATACACGAACATACCTCATGTTCAGCCAATATTTGGATGATCCTGCGTTGACGTCGGAGGCGATGTAATTTCAACATGCTGTGAATGTAAACGATTGTTGTTTTTATTAAAAAAAACGCCGGCATATATTTTTTGGCAGTCTGAAAAATTTGCGGTCACGTGTGTTGCGTTCGTCACGTCATCCCGTCATTTCCGGTAAGTGTTTTAACATAAGTGTTCCTTTTGGAACACTACTAACGGTCGAAAATGGGCACTACGGCAGTAAGTGGTCAGTGCACATCAGCAGTGCACTGACGGAAGTAGGCGGAATGAGACACAGCCTCAGTCAGGCTTCAGAGCTCATCATAGCACTGAAACAGCTCTGGTGAAGGTCACTAATGACATTCTCATGGCCTCAGATAATGGACTTGTGTCTGTACTTGTCCTGTTAGATCTCAGTGCTGCATTTGATACAGTTGATCACAATATTCTCCTACAAAGACTGGAGCATACTGGGATTAAGGTCACTTGTGGAGTACCACAGGGTTCAGTCCTTGGACCAATTCTCTCCAACTATATATATGCTTCCGATTGGCAAAATTATGAGACAGCATGGGATTAATTTCCACTGTTATGCTGATGACACTCAGCTATATTTATCCATAAATCCTGATGAATCCAATCAATTACTTCGACTGCAGTCATGTCTTGATGACATCAAAAGCTGGATGACTTTAAATTTCCTGCACTTAAATTCTGACAAGACAGAAGTTGTAATCTTTGGACCAGAGTCCTCAAAAAATAAACTTCTTAGTCAACCACTGAATCTGGATGGCATTAACTTGGCCTCTGGTAATAAAGTAAAAAATCTTTGTGTTATTTTTGACTAAGACATGTCATTTAAATCCCATATTAAACAAGTTTCCAGAGTTTCCTTTTTTCACCTCAGGAATATCGCCAAAATTAGAAACATTCTGTCCAGGGGCGATGCTGAAAAACTAGTCCATGCATTTGTTACTTCAAGGCTGGACTATTGTAATTCTTTACTATCAGGAAGTCCGCTAAATGCAGTTCAAAGTCTTCAGCTGATCCAAAATGCTGCAGCAACAGTTCTGATGAAAATCAACAAGAGGGATCATATTTCTCCTATTTTAGCTTCCCTTCATTGGCTTCCTGTTAAATCAAGAATAGAATTTAAAATTCTCCTTCTAACATATAAAGCCCTTAATAATGAAGCTCCATCATATATCAGAGCTCTGATTACCCCGTATGTTCCTAACAGAGCACTTTGCTCTCAGACTGCAGGTCTGCTGGTGGTTCCTAGAGTCTCTAAAAGTAGAATGGGAGGCAGAGCCTTTAGCTATCAGGCTCCTCTCCTGTGGAACCAACTCCTAGTTTTGGTCCGTGAGGCAGACACCCTGTCTACTTTTAAGACTAATCTTAAAACTTTCCTTTTTGACAAAGCTTATAGTTAGAGTGGCTCATGTTACCCTGAGCTATCTCTATAGCAGGGGTGTCAAACATTTTTTTTTTTTTTCCAGTGTCCTGTCTGGCAATGTGGCAATAAGAATTGTTGTCTTAATGCCGAAAAGAGCTCATCAGATTTGACTTTCACAAGTGGAGCAGTACTGCTTTTGCCATAGTGCTCCGCTTGATTTATGAATGTGAATAGTTTTATTATGATTCATGCGGGGAATATCTCAAATGATATGCACACTACAATGGGAAAGTAGGAGAGGAAAGGAAGAACAAGAAGAAAAAACAAAAGGTGAAAGAAAGAGGAGATAAAAGGAAGAGAATGATAAAACAATTATTGAAAAAGAACATGTACTCCGTTTAATTGAAAATCCGCAGTTCCTATATTGTCCACGAGGGGCGCTGTGTTTTAACTAGCAGATTAAGCTTCAGGTGTCATGCAGGACAGTGTTTTTAAGTTCCAAAAAATGTGAATAAATGTTTTTCAACATTGTACGATTACTGTGATCAGTTCTTATGCATAATGCACTTAAGTAAATGTTTAACTGAGTAAAAGTATTGTTGAAATTGCGCATACTTTTCTTATAAACGCTGAGGTTATTCATAATATATTGTGTAAAAGTGAAATTAATTTAATATAAAAATCAACAACAAGTCCACATTTATTAGTTCTATTTAATCTTGCAATGAGTTAACTCGTGTGGCCCTCTGTTGAGATTAATGCTTGTACTTCATCAATCGATTTATCTTGTTATGATGTAGTAATGTAAATTTCTGATATAATCATATTACTCACATGATAGCTTTATCATGTCCCCTGTGAAGAAACAGAAGAGACTCTGTTTCTTCCCTTCCTGAAACAAGAAGACTCAGCTACAAGATTATGTGCTGACTGAACGTGATTACTCAGCTGTGTATCTTTGTTGACAACTGAGGCTGTAAACTATCTGTTCCCCACCCCTCAGTACAGCCTCAGTCATTGTAACTAGGGACACGCCCCTTTCTTAATAAAATCGAGGAGAACGTTGAGACCGACAGAGTAGGTTGGAGATTGTAACTGTGCGGTCTTCTTCCTACTCTCCTCGAGAACGAAACCAAACTAATTGTCTTTGTGCCTTTCTTTCCCTGTTTATATGATGTTCTAGGTGCTTAGACCTGACATTAACTTGGTCCTTCGAGCCGGATACCAACATACCTGAAGATACTGGTGGACGCGGGTGAAATCCAGAAAGAGTGTGGCCACAGCAGGACTGAAGAGTCCTTCAGACCCTTTAACGGGACCTGGTTTCATTCTGTCCCCTAGGATTCTGAAGGTTGACGGTGATCCGAGGGATTAAGGCACAAAGGAGGACGACGGAGTCCTGTAAATTTCGTAAGTAGGTTTTTCATTGAAACAAAAACCTGATTGAAAAAGGAAACAAAATAGAGCTAGGTTTTCATTATAAACAAAAAACCGTCGAGAGGAGCCAGTTGAGGTGGCTCGGGCATCTGGTCAGGATGCCTCCTGGACGCCTCCCTGGAGAGGTGTTCCAGGCACGTCCCACCGGGAGGAGGCCCAGGGGAAGACCCAGGACACGCTGGAGGGACTATGTCTCCCGGCTGGCCTGGGAACGCCTTGGGGTTCCTCCTGAGGAGCTGGCCCAAGTGGCTGGGGAGAGGGACGTCTGGGCCTCCCTACTGAAGCTGCTACCCCCGCGACCCGACCCCGGATAAGCGGAAGACAACGGACGGACGGACGGACGGACAAAAAACCTGAGTAAAAAAGACAAAATAGAGTAAAATAAGTTCCTACCAGGGGAGCAGGCCCCCGGAACTGTCTGTAGTCCCGTTAAAGGGTAAAAGTAGGATATTTTACGTCTATAAAAGAAAAAGACCTGAGGAATTCTAGACTCTGCTCGGGCAATAATATATAAGCTAAATAACTCCTACCAGGGGAGCAGGCCCCCGGAACTGTCTGTGGTAAAAGTAGGATATTTTTCGTCTATAAAAGAAGTGGAACTAGTTCGCCTACCAAGGGAGCATGCCCCCTGAACTGTCTATGGTAAATGTAGGATATTTGTCATCTTAATTAAATAGGCCTTAAAGTGTGACTGAGAGTGTGATTGGGAACAATATAATCACTAGGTTCTATTTGCTCCATACTAAAACAGCAGGAAAAGTACAATACGACTTTTGTGGATGCAAAGGCAAGAATTTCTCACCTGAAAAGGTTGAAGCAAAAATTCCCACAATAGTTTTTTAGTATTGTCCTGCTGAAAAACAAACCCCAGTGTTTAGAATACCCTAGGTCAGAGGTCACGGATTAACGGACCGCGGTCCGGATCCGGACCCACCTGCTGGCTAATCCGGACCCAACCTGATTTAAAACATTTATATATTACTGCATGTTGTCCGACGACAGTGTCTAACTCAGGGGTTAAAGTTCTCCATCGCTGCGACGGATTTCCGTCATTTGGAAACTGAGTGCAAAAAGTCCCGTCTAGACTTTTTATTCAAGGTTTTAATCTGAAACTGCTCTCAACCAATTAAACCTGGCAGATCCGGGACATTAGCCAATCAGAAAGAGAGTAGGGCGGGTCTTTCCAAACTGGAAAGTCTGAGGTTTATTTATCGGTGTTCATCATTTTAACTTTTGGGAGAGCATTTTAAACTGGCCACACAGATGGTATGAATGAAAGTAGCGGTGGTCAAAGTTTTTCTTTGGATTAATGCAAACCAGCAGGTCAGAAACTGCTGACAAAACTTCCCTCGGTAGGAGTGTCAATCTGCTCCTGCAGTTAATTAATGAATTATTTCCACCTGTGGCCTGTCAGCGTTTATTCCCTCGCTGATAAACGCGGCGACCAACCAGGAATCTCCTCGTGATTCGCTGTTATGTTTTATTTAAAACACAAAGAAGAGTAACGCGCTAGCTCAGGCTAATTTAGCATGATCCTTGAAGAAGAAGGGTCGGCATTTGACTGGGTTCGATTGGGAAAAAGTAAAAAAAAAAAACCTGCGCTGTTCTGAAACAAAGAAGGCAGAGCTGCATCGGCTGTCGGTATGCAGCAGTGTTCACCTGATGAGCAGCTGCGCTCCAGGACACTAAATAAAATGACAAGGATTTTGATGCTTACAGATTGTTAAGAAAACTACATCAAAAAGATAAAATAAATAAACTGCAGCTACAACATGGACTGGAGAACGAGTTCTACCTGGGTGAGGCCAAAGAAAGGCAATTCTCAGAGAGTTTTTTTATGAAGTTAAAGTGGAGCGCGGACACAGGGTTCATCCTGGACAGGTCTCCAGTCACTGGGCTAAAATATAACCATTTTATTAAACTTCAAAAAAGTTAAATCATGCCTTTTTATAAACTGTAATGATTAATTGGTGAACAATTACGGGCAAAGCAGAGACTGATTATTGTCATGTGCAATCTGTGTCAAATTAAAATGTATTATGTCATGATAGTGTTGGTGATGCGTCCTGCATTTCTAAGGCTGTGTTTGGCCTTGTATGATCATAGGATTAATTTATATTGAATGTGACAGGGAGCCAGTGGAGTTGATGTACAGGTGTGAAGTAGATGATGTAATGATGAAGTTGCTGTCCTCTGAATCAGCTGGAGTGTCTGGAGGGTTTCTGTAGGACAGGGAGGGAAGGGAGCTGGGATTGTAAAGTGGACTGTGGACCAGTTTGTCAACAGTGTGAAGGAAGAACTTGATGCTGCAGAGATGAAAGTAACCCAGATGATGATGTGGATGTGGAAAGTGATGGAGAGGCTGTCCAGGATGACGCAAAGGCTCTAAAGCTAAAAGGTGGCAGAGATACAGGAATTTTCAATGGATATTTTAAAAGTACCAGATTTAGTTGACTTTGCACACTAAGCAAGTGAGCCAACTAATGTGGCATGATGTCCACGGCCCGGGAATATATGGGCTGGTGAGAAAAATTTTTCAGTCAAACATTATTTTTGCTTCAACCCCTGTGCTAACTTCACTTGCGCCGCTTCTCTTGTTAATATGGCAAAGCCCTCCGGAGCGTCAGGCACGAGGATGCACGTGATGCAAATTAGCCAATGAGCTGTGTCAGTGAGGGTTGCTGCTGCTGGCTACTTTTTAGGAAAAAAAATAGCAAAAGCAAAAAGCACTTTGGATTTTAAAATAGAAAAACGTTCTATTTTTATGTTATTTTTTTGTTTAAAAAGTCAATGTAAAAGGTGGATGCATAAACATTTTATTTCAGTGTTAAATACTGTTTGAAGTAACGGATTGTAATTAAAAATGTGTCCGGACCTTTACTGGTTGTTGATTTTTGTTATTCGGACCCCGCTGATTTTTAATTAGTGACCCCTGCCCTGGGTATTAACACACTGGACCAAATTGATTCAAAATGGGAAAAAACTCAAGCAAAATAAGAGAAGGATTAATCAGCAGTGACTGGAAATTTGTACAAAGTAAAGATCCTGGCAAAAATAAACATTTAAATAGGTGGATTGAGAAATATGGATTTGAGGGACGCCTCAATTCCCAAAAATTTGCAGAATTAAAAGACCAAATAACAAAGAAGTGCAAAAATGATTAACACAAAATGGCAAAAGAAGGATGACAGGATAAAGTTAACCTGACAAAAGCCAGCTGTATGTCGCTCCGCCTAGCTCCACTCACATACATCTGGGACACCGCCGATAGAGAATGATTTCTCCAACCAAATTTATGGTCTGGCCAATCAGGACGCAGGGCTGGAGTTTCATAGATGTGACGTAGTGGAGACGCGACCATGACGTGAGACTGTTTTGATAGCAATGGCGGCTCGTCGAGGAAGCAAGCATTAACATTGATGCTGCTATTTCTTCCGTGTTGTCCAATCTACCTAATATTGTTTCATTAAAAGAACATCAGAGAACGCCTCTGAAGGCTTTTGTTGGTGGAAACGATGTTTTCGCCCTTCTCCCGACCGGATTTGGCAAGTTTTGTTTTCCGGGGCGCGTCCGCGTCTGCAGCGGACGCGCCCCGGAGCGGTTAGCGGTTAGCGCTAACTATGTTAGGAGGCCTTTAGTCCTCAACGCGGTCGGCCCGGGATCGACTCCGATCCGCGGCGCTTTGCCGCCTGTCTTCCCCCCTCTTCCTGTCAGCTCACTGTCAATAAAACTCGTGCCACTAGAGCCGCAAACACATTATTATTTTTTTTTTTTTTTCCTGCGTCGCTATCATCAGCGTCACGGGTTAGCTTCGGTGTGAGTGGTTGAAATAGCACGTCAATAAAGATGACAGACTAGTGGCTTATCCATATGATTATATGCAAGAATTTTTGATAAGGCCCAGCCTTCTGTAAAGGCAATTCCTATGGCGGTGTCCCAGATGTATGTGAGTGGAGCTAGGCGGAGCGACATACAGCTGGCTGTTGTCAGGTTAGGATAAAGTAGCAAAATCCAGAGAAAAGGGGCAAAAGAAAAAGGAAGAAGGCAGGACAATGTTTTGTAGACAGGAAGATAATGAAACAGGGCCCGTAGGGCAAGGTCATGTTAAAATAAAAAATGGGGAAGCAGAAGAGAGAACAGAAGAAGAAACGGCAGGAGCTGCAGGAGGACAAATTGAAGTAAAAGAACAACCACAAAAGGCAGAACAAAATTTGATGTTCCCGCCCTGCTCCAGAACATACCCAGATCTATCAGAGTGTAAAAAATCACCCCCTGCACATGACGGTGAAGGGGCTACCCCCAAAGTTCTCAGGTCATCAGGACAATTAGGATTAGATTGGTCAAAAAGGATGGGAGGGGTACTGTCGCCAGTTGCCTCCCCTTCTGCACCCCCCTTATTAAATGAACCAATGTATGACCAGTGTCCAATGATAGAAGTAGCAAACCCAATTGTAGACACAAAGGAACCACGTACAATCCTTGTGCACAGAACTTGGACTTTAGAAGATGTAAAAAAGGCCTTAGAAGGCATTTCGCCCCACAAAGGGGATGTGGAAGGATTTTTGGAAGCGATGGAGGATCTTAGAAGGTCTTATCATCTCAACGGACAAGAGGTCCAACAAATATGGATGACAGCTCTTAAAACTGACTGGCATCATGTAAGGGGAGACTGGACACCAGCTCACTGTAACGCTGTGTTGCCACATGACGGTCGGGAATTGACTAACAGAGTAAATGCATTAATGGGAAGAGTGAAAACTAGATTTGCGAGAAGAGCAAATTATACCGAAATAGGAAGAACTAAACAAAAACCAGATGAAAGTTTCGATGAATACCGAGTAAGGATGACCGCTGTGTTCAAAATGCATTCAGGTCTGAATGAGGATCAAAACGCCCAAAGTCCCTATCAGCAGCAGTTAAAGAACGCTCTGCATGCAGGCTCAAATAACGCAATACAACAGTGAGTAAATCGACATTACATAGACATGGCGTCTGGTAAACCAGAAGAGTACATTAATCATGGAATACATGCGGAAAAAGTAATCAAAGATAAAGAACGACAAAAAAAAAAAAATCAGACACTTTCCTCTCAGAAGAAGTGTTTTATCAAGGCCATAGAGGCCAGCCTGATAACAGACGCAGGGGCAGAGGACGAGGAGGGAAGGGAAGATTTCACGGTCGTCATAAATAATCTGATGACTGTTGGGGGTGTGGACAGTTGGGACACATCCAAAGAAATTGTCCCAATCTAAAACAAAGGAAAAACCGTTTAGCATGACTAACCGATGAAGAGAAAAATGCAAAAGAACCCCCAGAGGAAGAAGTAATGTTAAGTCTGTATGAACTATTTTTGGTGGGAGGAATTAAACCAGAAATCAACTCACTGGTGAATGGGAAAGAAATTACATTTTTGTGTGACACCGGAGCGTGCAGAACCACCTGCAGAGAACAAATACCATTCTGTAAATTCAGTGATGAAACCATTCTGGTCAGAAATGCAAGTGGAACCACTAATAGGGCCCCAGTCACCACTCCAGTAACTCTGGATGACCCCGAGGGAAAAAATGCCAAATGCAAATCTTATACATTCCCAGCTGCCCAGTTAGTCTCTTGGGCAGAGATGGTTTGTATCAATTAGGATTAGCCCTGGTGCCCACAGCAAATGGAAGCATTGTGGTAAAAAGACAACATGAAGACGTACTTGTGCAAAGGGGTTCAGGAAATCCTCACTACTACTATACTCTGGACGTCCCAAACACACCTCCACATAAGTCAGCCTCAGCCCTGAAACAGGAAGGGAGACAATCTATAAGCAAAATACAAGATGAAATGACAGAAACAGATCTGCATGTCACTCTCTGGTACAAAAACAGCCCAGGATCGGATCTAGGTTATGAAAAACAAGTTGAAAAATGTACACCTGCAACAATAACAGTGGATTACTTCTACTCGGATGCTCACAGCACCACGGTAGCAGGAATAATCTTGCCAGAAAAAATAAAGAGGTTTACCAGAATGCATTTTCCCTCACATGTGTCGCTCTTTAAAAACAAACAGAGCGAGTGGAAACAGTTGGGACAGATAGTGTATCGTGCACAAAGGGCAGAGGACTGGGTAAGCACCTCAGTTAATACATGGACCAGTGCAAGCACAAGGCTAACCAAGAAAGCTTTGTTTGGTTAAAGGAGCAGTACCAGTGCAAATAACACCCAAATCTGACTACAGACCCTGTGTCAGACAATATCCTTTAAAACTTGATGCACAACAAGGAATTGAGCCAGTGATTAAAGATCTCATTACAGCAGGAGTAATTGTTAAATGTGCTGACTCACCATGCAACACTCCAATTTTTCCAGTGAAGAAAAAGGCCCCATCAGTTGGATGGTGGATGGTCCAGGACCTACATGCAGTTAACAACGCAGTAGTGCAAAGAGCACCATGCGTATCAGATCCTTACACTCTTCTCAATACTTTAAGACCAGATTCAACATACTACACTGTTGTAGACATCAGCAATGCATTCTTTTCTGTGCCAGTGGACAAAACGAGTCAGTTCTGGTTTGCATTTACCTTTAAAGGTCAAAGATATACTTACACCAGGCTACCCCAAGGTTACTGTGAAAGTCCAACTACCAATTCACAAGTAATGTCCGCAAGTATGGAAAAATATAACCCTCCTGGAGGGAGTCAAATTCTGCTATACATGGATGACGTGCTTTTAGCATCTCCAGATAAGCAGACTTGTGAAACAGATACAAAAGCCCTATTAGATCATCTAGCCAGCCAAGGCCATGAAATCAGCAAAAACAAACTTTAACTATGTACAACAACAGTGAAGTATTTAGGTCATAACCTGAATGCACAAGGCAGAACCATCTTAGAGGAAAGGAAGACAGCTGTACTACAAGCACCAAAACCTGTAACAAAGCACAAATGATGTCCCTTTTAGGCCTCACAAACTACTGCAGAAAGAAGAACCCGGAAATAGCAGGGCCTCTACAAAAACTAATGTATAAACAAGAATTGAAAATGTCAACACAATTAAACCGGACGGCAGAAGCAGAAAAAGCCTTTTGTGATCTAAAACAGGCCTTAGTTTCCAGCACCGTTCTAGCGTTGCCGGATTACAATAAACAGTTTATTCAAATGGTAGACTGCAAAGGCTGTTACATGACCTCGGTTTTAGTACAGCAGCACCGTGCACAAATTAAGCCAATTGCTTACTTTTCATCTAAACTAGATAGTGTGGCCTGCGCCTTATCGCGGCCCGCAACAAACATGACTGTCAACAAATAGCTGAACAGTTGACTAAATCCAGACCAGATCTAAAAGATCAACCCTTAACCGAGGGACAAACTCTTTTCATAGATGGCTCATCAAGAAGAGACAACTATGTTAAAACACAGACAGGTTATGCTGTTGTTACAGCAACAAAATTCTTAAAAGCAGAAAAACTGCCATCAAACTACTTTGCAAAAGCTGCAGAACTGGTAGCCCTCACAGAGGCTTCAAATTAATGAAAAGAAAACGAACGACTATTTACACAGTCAGTCAGTATGCATTTTCAACAGTTCACACTGTGAACTGAGGCAAGTTTTCATCTCCAAGCTACCCATTTCAAATAATTCACATGGACTTCATTGAATTAAATCAGAGTGAAGAGAAAAAGTATTGTCTAGTGATAATAGATGCTTTTCTAAATGGAAAGGCAGTAACAGTAGCTAAAGCTTTGTGCAAAGACATTATACCTAGATATGGTATATAATTAAAAAAAATCTACAGTGACAATGGCACTCATTTTGTAAACCAAGTGATCAAAAAGATAGGACAGTGCTTTCACATAGACTTTGTTCATATCACCCTCAAAGGTATGAGACCTATGAGACATTGTTTGGCAAGCAATACAGGGCAATACAGGGCTACACCCACTTCCTGAATAGCAACCAATTACGACTTTGTGTGCGCTTGGGGTATGCACACACTTCCTTTTTCTCAAGATGAGCTTTTCAAAATAAGACAAATGATACATGGGAATGCTTCTGAGTAACATCACAACAATATTCTGGAAATATACATAGTGGAGCTTTCTTTTACAAACTTAAGGCTTTTCTGTTTTGGGGTTTTTAGAAAAATGTGAAGTATTTTAAGGCTGGTTCAGCAAGAAGTTTTTGAAAGGTTTTAATACAATTCTTTGTTGAGGCTGTTAAAGAGTGTGTTAAATGAGTTGAGATGAACCTTGACACAGTAGCCATGAAACAGAAACTTCACCCAAGTGGGAAGGACCCCTTCAAGTGCTCCGTACCACCCCTACAGCAGTAAAAATAGCAGAAAGGTCCGCCTGGATCCATTTATCTCATTGTAAAAAGGTCATTCAAGCTGAAAGCTCCGATAGGGAAAGTACTTACCAGTCTGATAATAGGTTGGACCCAGACATTTAGAGTCGTTGAGACCCAAAATTCAGTGAAGAAAAAGAGCATTACGGAACCAAGTAGAGGAATTCAGCTTGAATGACGCATTAAGCTGTATTGCACTAAAGAGGCAAGATGAATACCCTTTTACTGCTGACTGTGTGCGTTTTCTTTAGTCTGGTAGAAACCACAATAGACTATTATGACAAATCACCCGAATTATCAAAAACCTTCCCGAACCCATGTTTAAAAACAGAACATAGAAGAACAGGAGATCTGTATTTCTGTTATAACAGTACAAGATTTCAGGCAGTTCTGGTACAAGACATCAGCAAAATAAAGATAGGAGGCTACAGCGGAGATTCCTGGAAAGGGTACGATTGGTACCTGGACAGCACCGGCCTAAAACAGTCAGGACATTATTGGGGAAATGTTTTTGCAACCACTGGCCGATGGCCAGAAAGATCATATGGCCACTCCAATAGAGCTAAGATATGGAAAAGAAGAATGACAATGCATCTAGCAGGAAAAGATTAATTTTTTTACATTCAATACAACTAGTGAGCCACTGCCAGAAAAACCTGAATCCTCCGGTCAATACATAGATCCTCCTTGTCATGTATTAATGCTTTGTATTTGGAGAGAACACGAACAGGACCCTTGTGTTCATTTAGGATTTTGTCCTAATATAACTGCCTTCAATGTAAACAAAATGAATAACAAAATCTCTGAAGAAGGAACATTCACACGGGGACCCAAGACAGATTCAGAGATGGTACCCTTAATAATAAACAGCCCCCTTACTACCAATGAATGGTTTCAGGTCACAACAGGAGTCTCAGGACAAACAAACAACTGGCTGTTAATGGTAGAGCAAGCTGCTAACATGGCTGGACAAAGCTGCGTAGTGTGTATGGGTCCCAGGCCGCTACTCCAAGTTGTTCCAGCAGTAATGGATGCTGAATGTTTACTAGAGGTAATGAACAAAACTGTTCCAACTACCAACTGTTCACAATGGACAAAATTTACCCTTTGGCTACAGCACAAGAACAAAAACTGTTGTTCTTGAATCAGCATTGAATCAGCATCATTGCTGGTGGTGTACTATCTACAAGAATATGGAAATCACATTCATTACAATGTGCAACGACTAGGAAATTGGACACAGAGTGTTTTTGAAGCAGTACATGGACAACTTGCTGCGACTTCACTCATGGCTTTTCAGAATAGAATTGCTCTAGACATGTTACTGGCAGAAAAAGGAGGAGTCTGCGCAATTTTTGGTGAGCGACGTTGTACTCTTATTCCAAACAACACAGCCTCAGACGGCAGTCTCACTGTCGCCCTCGAAGGCCTACGGTCACTGAATGGTAAAATGAAGGAGCATTCCGGCGTGGACGCGTCCATGTGGGACTCAAGGTTGGATGGTTTTGGAGAATACCAGTGCTTCACCAGTGCTTGTGTCCACAGCTGTGTTTGCCGCCATCTTGACCCTTTGTGGGTGCTGGTGCATCCCATTTCTTCGAGGTTTAACGCAGCAGTTAATAACTACTGCAATAGCTCCTCCGCAGGAACAGTATCCTCTTTTGGCTCCAAGTGACTATGCAGATGACCAGGAAGAAGAAGACAATTGTAACAGAAAATGTTATTTGTCGACCATGTGTGAACTCACAACCCCTCCATGATCTAGCAGCCGAAAATCGTCGATGAAGTGGCTGTTTAGTGAAAATTGTAATAGTATTTTTCATCTGACATTATACACCATAAACAGGGGGGAATGTTGAGATTAATGTTTATACTTCATTAATCGATTTATCTTGTTATGATGTAGTAATGTAAGTTTCTGATATAATCATATTACTCACATGATAGCTTAATCATGTCCCCTGTGAAGAAACAGAAGAGACTCTGTTTCTTCCCTTCCTGAAACAAGAAGACTAAGCTACAAGATTATGTGCTGACTGAACGTGATTACTCAGCTGTGTATCTTTGTTGACAACTGAGGCTGTAAACTATCTGTTCCCCACCCCTCAGTACAGCCTCAGTCATTGTAACTAGGGACACGCCCCTTTCTTAATAAAATCGAGGAGAACGTTGAGACCGACAGAGTAGGTTGGAGATTGTAACTGTGCGGTCTCTTCCTACTCTCCTCGAGAATGAAACCAAACTAATTGCCTTTGTGCCTTTCTTTCCCTGTTTATATGATGTTCTAGGTGCTTAGACCTGACACCCTCTTGAGATCAGATTAAGCTGTATGCGGCCCCTCAACCAAAATGAGTTTGACACCCCTGCTCTATAGTTATGCTGCTATAGCCTTAGGCTACTGGAGGACATCAGGGCCTATTTTTCTCACTCTGCTGAGTTCTACTGTTCTCCAGTCTAATGTTCTCCAGTTTAGCATTGGATTGCATTGAAATGACTGTTGTCATTTCAGCTTTTAACTTTTTGCTCTCTCTCTTTTTTCTTCATAGTAGGTACACCTGGTCTGGCGTTCTGTTAGCTGAGACATCATCCAGGGAAGACAGATCACCCGCTATTACCATCTAATGTAGAACAGATTACTAGATCAATGTGTGCTTCTGTGCTTTTTTGTCTCTCTTGTTGTGTCTCTGCTCTGGCTTCTGTAACCCCCAGTCAGTCGAGGCAGATGACCGTTCATACTGAGCCTGGTTCTGCCGGAGGTTTTTCCTTTCCGTTAAAGGGGAGTTTTCCTTTCCGCTGTCGCTTCATGCTTGCTCAGTATGAGGGATTGCTGCAAAGCCATGGACAATGCAGACGACTCTCCCTGTAGCTCTACGCTTCTCCAGGAGTGAATGCTGCTTGTCAGGACTTTGATGCAATCAACTGCGTTCCCTTATATAGGAAATCTTTGACCAATCTGTATAATCTGACCCAATCTGTATATTATGATTGAATTTGACTTTGTAAAGTGCCTTGAGATGACATGTTTCATGAATTGGCGCTACATAAATAAAATTGAATTGAATTGAATTGAATTGTAACTAAAATGACCAATTGCAAAAAGGCTTTTCACATTAACTCACAACAATAGACTTTAAGCTACGGTAACATAGCTGGGATGCTGCTGGACTATGACATGTAGTGCACTTTGTAAAAGCTTTGTACATTATAGAATTGTACATATGGAAATGTTGCATATTCTATTGTTGTGTGTTAGGTAAATAGGCTGGCTATTGAAATGTTATTTTGGAAACAAAGAAAAATTCACTGACAAATACTGTATTATTGCTCATATCCAGGTGGGGGGCACCACAAAGCATTTGTGCCTAGGTTATCAATAACTTTTTTTTCCTTTAGTGAGGGCAACGCTGAAGCAGTGATTAGTCATTTAAAGATGACAGGGTGAAATGTTATGCTTTTAGTATTTTAAAAGGGTCCTGTGTGGGTTGTGTGGGGAGGCAGACTGGTTGGGTGGGCCCCACCAGGTGGCACCCTTTGAGCCTTCCCAGTTTTAAAGACAGTTGAGAGCAACATGCAACATGCATGGGGCTAAGGTATGGATTAGGTATGCCCAGGTATACCGGTTCGGGGGGGGTCCTCACCCCACCCCACCCTGATGTAGGGTTAGGGTTAGGGCCTGAAATCCCTTGCTCTGTGAAGACCCCATTGGGGGGTGGTGTGCCCCTGGGCCACGGGTCTCTGGGCCCATGGATGGATCTGTTCTGGCATAGCTGGCTGCCGAAGGAATCCACAGGCTTGTCGCTGCAGCCCCCGGGGGCTTCGGCTGGGGGATTTCCTAGGGCTGTTCTCTGGCAAGGGGGAGGAAGCTATCCCTGTGTTCGTCCTTCATGGGCTCCTGTGCTGTGAGGGCCCTTTCAAGAAATCTGAGGTCGTGGTCTCGCCGGTGTCTTCCACTGCACTCTGGGGTGCAGGACTTTAGTTCCTCACAACCACTATTAAGCATTTTTTATGGATAAACCTTACATATACAAGCACCCTCTCACAAAAAAACCCACAGTGCTCTGATCCAGGTGCTTACAGATACACTTCTATACAGACAAACCTTATAATTAGCTTTAGCTGTCACTAATACTACGTATTGTTCAGTGATGTTATCAAAGGCATTAGTTGTTTGTACCTCTGAATATTTCTTGTTTGATTTTGTTGGTCTTTTTATATCTCTTTCTGCAGGTATAGAAGAAGAATCCAAAGATGTCATCTTGTAATCTTTTTTTTCCTTTGCTCTGTTTTCGGTACTGTAATGCCATTTATGACGTGACAGACTCCAGTTCCCATGATGCACTATGGTCAAAATGGCCGCTGACTCCCAGCATGCATCATGGTCATCCTGACACCAGCCTTAGCAATGAGATAACGTTGCTATGAGACGATATAAAAGCACTTGGCACGCTCAACTCATTCTTCTTCACTGGCACCACGCTAAGACATACAGCTGTTTCATCCCGTTGGGATTTTTCCCCATGTGGCAAGTGTTAGATTTCTCGCTAGACCGACAACCTCCAAATCAAACTCATCCTTGCTTTTCCTATGCGGGACGTTGACTTTAAAAAGTACTTTGAATTCACTTCGATCAGATACTGAGAGCCGCTTATCTCCAGGTGATCATCCAGAACCCTGCTTTTGTTTTGGTCAAACAAAACGTCGAAGACCCCAGAGATCGACGCCGAGAGAACGCCGAGAGACCCGGAGCCAGGACATCCCGCTGAGGCAACGTCAGAGGAAAGAAAGGATTTTCCTTTTTTTTATTTCTCTTTTTATTTTTTATTTCTCTTTTTAGCAATAAGGTGATAAGGCACAAAGCCTGGGCAGAACCTATTAGGATTTAGTTGTGTTAAACCATGCAGAGCCATGGTTTAACACACCTCTCTGCAGTTTCTGTATTGTTATGCACCCCTTTCCCCATTTAAACAGTGTCTTTCCCACAACCAAAACTAAACAGATTAAAAGCTGATCTAAAAGGAGCAAATCATAAAAATCTCATCAAAATCCATATGACATAACTTGAACCAATATATGCACGCGAGAAAGCAACAACAAAAAAACGCGTGTTAACATCACATAAACATGCAAGCATATCGAGTTAGCAAGCATTTCAGTTTAAAGTTCTTCCAGCAATGAATATGACAGAAACAAGTTAGTTGTAACCACTGCCAAGTTAAACTTTCTTATCACCGGAGCACCTTGAGCTTAACATATCACTTAAATGCCAAACATACTGTAGACATCACCAAACAATTCAATGACTCAGAGAAGCTAACCAATGTAATGGTGAAGTGGATAGCTACTGTAGACCTTTTTTTGTGCTTCACACTTTGGTATTGAACATAAAATGGTAATGCTGCTCCCTGCTGTTACCTCAGAAATTGCCTGTTTTTGGTAGATTTTTTCCCCATAAAGAGAATTTCCTGTCAGTGGCAATAAGCTTTAATTTATTATTATTGCTATTTTTTGTTTTACATGTTTAAGTTGAGCTTTACACTAAATATGTGTTACTGATAAGTGCTACAAATGTTACAACACTTTTGTTCATATGGCAGCAGAACATTAAAAAAAAAGTGCTCTTTACACTACTTTTGAATTCATTCTTGGAGTTTGTGCATACAATGCGATTAATCATGATTAATCAGGCAAATTGTGCGATTAATCGCGATTAAAGATTTTAATCGTTGCCCAGCCCTAGTTACCACATTTGTAAAAGGTGTTTTCTGCTCTCAAAACTGAGTGGATTCCAGTTTCTTAAAGCAGGTAAAAGCAATCAAGATTTTTCTTCTCATCAACATCCATCCATCCATTTTCTGACCCGCTTAATCCTTCATGGGGGCGCGGGGGTTGCTGGTGCCTATCTCCAGCGTTCACCCGGCGAGAGGCGGGGTACACCCTGGACAGGTCGCCAGTCTGTCGCAGGGCCTCTTTGAAACAAATTTCCATTAAATTTTAACTTTCAGGTATGATTTTTAGGAGTCTATCTTTGCAAATTTAGCTGAATCTACCCTGATACCTAAAGCTCACAGTTTGTAAAGACCTGTTTTTGAAGGAACTCCACATACTGTATATTCTGTCATATTTATTTCTGGACTTTCTTCTTTTGACATGTGCTTGACTGTCATTCAGGGAGTTTTCTGTCCATGGTGGGTTACACCATTGTTAAGTCCTGATTATTCAAAAAAAAAAAAAAAAAGTTTCTTAGGATGTGTGAATTAATGATGCTGGAATCTGGAGTCTTTTGAAAAGGATTCTAATAGAATTTTCCAATTTCCGTAAATCTACAACTTTACTTTGGAGAGCTCCACTCCACTGATTTTGTTGGACTTTCCAATTGTTCTAAACATAACCCTCTCCTATAAGGTGTCTTAAAAGCTATAATTTATTCTAATTAGATGGAAGCTACCAGCTACAGTGAACAATGATCATCAATGAAAATTGTAATACACCATGGCTTTCAGACAGTCTTAAACATTCAGCAAACGTTTGTTGAAAATGTAGGTTATTAAAAGAACTCGTAAAACTTTAGCTCCCTACTATTACTAGTACTATTATACTATTTAAAGATACATGTACCAATAAAATTACTATTTTTCTTTTATTCCATTAATTGAATTGCAATTTTGATAACTTTAAAAATCTTTTCCTATTCCGCTTCCTTTCATTAATGTTTTATTTTAGCTGTTGATCATTTTCATTGTGGTAAACAAGTTCCTCCATCTGGTTGGCTTTACAAGATTATTAAACCCAAAGATGTTATAAATGTTCCTTTTAAATTACCACCATTATTAATCAGTTAACATTTTAATTATTGCGTTTAAAATGTTATGGACTCATCTATCAAATTCATTATCATCATGAACATTTTTGGTTTAAAAAAAAAATCAAAGCTTCTCTTTTAACTTTTGTAAACATTTGTGTGTCCTCCGTTTAGAAGAAAAACCAAATCGACACATTCATTTAATTACATTGTAGCTGATCTTACAATAAATTATTTTGTTTAAAAATCTACAATTGAATCTTTTCATTTTAAATCATACCGCGCATGGACCGCGGAACGCATTTCAAGTTGGTCGGGCGCATGGAGACGCCAGCGGGGGGGGGGGTGGGGGGGGGGTGGGGGGGGGGGGGGTGGAGAGAGACAAACGCGGCCGGCCGAGTGGGGGGGGGGGTTGGTTGCGGCGGGGGATAGACACGCTTTTCGCGGGGGGGGGGGGGGGGGGGGAGGCTTCATCATCAAAAGTAGGTAGGGCCGCGGCCCTACCGGCCCTACCGGTTCCGCGGTCCTTGATACCGCGAAAATCTCCATTGTGCGAATAACAGCCTATTGAGCTCCTTTCAGTGAATGCTTATAGACCTATTGTCTAGAGAGCAACAGATGAACCATGAAATCACTGTAATGTTTTCTTATGTTCTGTTCATGTACAGCATGGTGACTTGTCTTCTTACTGAAATGTGCTATAAAAAAATGTGTCTTGCTTTGCCTGTACACAGATTATGAAATTGAGTCATCATGGTTTAGACATAATGAGGTGTGGCATGGCATGCATCTTCCTTTTCTAGAAAACACTGACTCATCATATAGCATCAAATAAACTAGGTCATTTTAAATTCATGATTAATGACAGCAAATCAAAAAAGCGGCCCTTTCTTAGGAAAACAAATCTTAACTGGGTCACTGAGCATAAAGAGTGGAATCTTAATTATTGTTCTCTGATCAGTCCTTTAGACCATATACCATAGTTAGGTAAAAGAAAAATGAACATTACATTTAGTACATTCATAATATTTACAACACACATGAATTACTTAACATCGTAAACACAATAATTAATCCCTTAAGCCCAAAGGGTTTTAGGACCAATGTCCACCTGAAATTACATGTAAAATGTAAAAGTTAGTATTTGTGTGACAATATCGCATAAAATAACTTTTTTCAGGTAAAACCACTGATGCAAATGTTACCATTTCTGATTTATAGGCCATTAAACAAAGAAAAAAAAAGAAACATTTTGAACCTCGCCTGAATTTTTCTTTTAATTAACTTATCAAAACTCCATGGAAAGCCCTTTGAAATTATGGGACAAGACACAGTCTTTATATATTCACATCATGACTATAACTACAGCAAATCTGGACTGAATTAGTTTGAGCATATTTGTTCCACAAAGGTTATGGTGGGCAGTGTGCCGAGTGGAAATGTGATTTTGGCGCAGTTGTGCCAAAATGGGCTAAAACTGTGCAAAATGTGTTTTACACTTCATAAAAGCAAATCTTGTCAGATAAAAGTACTGATTTCCGATGTAGGACTGCTCCTGCATATCACAATGTATTTGTTAAAAGATTTACCCGCCATTTCATCAAAATGTACCATTGTGCACAGCAAAATATCACAACACTACAAAAAACAAAAGTTCAGATTTTTCAACTCTAGCGACAGCTGCTTTCCATCCATCGCCGGTGTCGTATCACTGTGTCTTGGCTGTGCCTTCACTCTGATTGCCAAAAAATGTTGCGTCGCTAGAAACACATCTGTTGCACCGCTTTGCGTCGTATTGCTCCTGTGTTGCACCTGTACATGATAATAATTAGCTCGGCACATGGAAAGCAACGTTGGTCCCTCTCCATTCATGTCCTATGGCAATTGTGCGATGAGGCGACAATTGAATAAATTAAATTTAGGATGAACCCAGTTACATTTTTCTTTTGTAGAGTTGACATAAAAGTGGGATTTCAGTCAAACTTTCCAGGTAAATGATGGTCATGGACTGCTTTGAAAATATGAAAAACCCTCAAATTTCATAACCAATAAGATTTTTGGGAAACATGCAATCCAATAGTGGTAACAAGACTTGTCTTGTTACTGAAATGTGCTATACAAAAAAAACAATTATGAAATTGACTCATCATGGCATAATATGAGGTGTGACAAGGCATGCATCTTCCTTTTCTAGAAAACACTGACTCATCATACAGCATCAAACAAACTAAGTCATTAAATTCATGATTAATGACAGCAAATCAAAAAAGTGGCCATTTCTTAGGAAAACCAATCTTATCTGGGTCACTGAGCATAAAGAATGGAATCTTTTTCCACTCTTTATTTGTATTAAAATTTCGTAGCTGAGCATAACCTGAATCTGTATTTCAAAAAAGGAAAACTCTTAATAAAAGTACTGACTTTTGAAGGATCTGTATGATGGATTTTTATTTTGTTTTGCTCAGTGTAAAAATGATTCTAAATTTTAGCTTCATCTAAACCAGGGATTCCCAAAGTGTGGGTGCGCGAGCTGCCACTAGGGGGTGCGTGAGATGAAAACTGTTATGGCGGTCCGACCGTGTTTTTTCCCCACACCATAAAGACGTGTAAATAAACTTTTCCTTTGCAAAGAATAAAACCATAAACTGTGAATTTAATCAATAAATAAAATGTATTGTAATGATCCGTATTAGACTTTATTGCTAAGTGTTGTGGCACACTTACTGTTTCTTTAAGTTAGGTTGTCTCGAGGGACAGGCGGGGTGTCCCGTTGCTGTCCCGTTCTGTTCATCCTAAAATAAAATAAACCTCGATCTGGTGCTTGAGTGTCATGACGGAACGTTACATTATTCACACGAAAATGTCTTTATTTAGAATAAATCTTCTTCTACGCTTCATATTAAGATTAAATATACGCATTGTGCTGTATACGCGCACGTGGCTTGTGGTCTCTGCTTCAATCATTCTCGCAAATATGGTCAATTGGCTGAAATCAGGGAAACTGTCATGCAGCGGAGACATCTAAGGTGATTAAGGAGGAGAGGAAGAGAGAGAGAGGAATCAGAATTGCAATGGTTCCGGCAGAAGAAAACGAGCGAGAATCCGAAAAGTTTTCACTCTCTCACCTGACTTTACATCGTTTACGTCAGCAGAGGAAAAATTTAATTCAGGCGGAAAGTTTTATTTATGAGATTAAATTGAGTGCCTTGGTCTCTCGTACCCTTAAGCCCAGAGGGTTTTACGACCAATATCCGCCTAAATCAAAATAAACTCTTCAAAACTTCTTGAAAACCCCTTTGAAATTATAGGAGAATACTCAGACGTTGTACATCCACATCTTGACTATATCTGCAACAAATCTGGACTGAATTAGTTTGAGCATATAGCTGACTGTCTCAGAAAAATGCTTGACCGCGCAGACATGCTTAACTGTCCCCCAAGGTCGGTAGTGTTGAATACGAGAGTCCTACCTTTTAAACAAGGTACTCTCCAAGCTGTGTTAGTTTTATAATCGCCATGTGCAACGGAGCTGACAAAACTCTCCCTTGCTGCTGCTGCGCGCATAGTGACGGGTGATGTGCTCTTTCTCAGGAGCTGCTGCTGTGACCAATTAGCAATGTCTATCACCATAGCAATGCAGAGGTGCAAACAGATCCTTCTAGAAGATTTTAAACAGATATGAGTCATGATTTCTGGCATTTCCCTTCATTTTGTTGATTTATGCTGTGTATTTTAATACATGTTGATGAAACACTGGGTGAATCTTAGTACCAAAGAAAGCTGGAAGAAAGAAGAAAGTCCAGCACAAACCCTGTAGGAGACACAGTGAACATGTGGAAAAGGTGTTGTAGTTGGATGAGATCAAACCTAAACTATTTACATACCACTCTGAACAACACCTGATTGATGAACTGTTACAGTCACACCTCCAGGGAACATGTACAAAATTCTAAACTCTAAAGGAAGTTCAAGGAACATTGAGCCTAAATTTTGTTGGAAAACAATTTATAAACCGAATCAACGTTTTCATGTAGACCTACATCTAATAAAATTATGATCTGGAGCTCTGTTTTATTAAATATGGACATTTTAATTTCGCAATGTTATCACATAGCCGAGTAAATTTTAGTTTATTAAGATAAGGCAAAAGCAAAAGGGTTTGCAGGAAAGAAAACACCGGATGAACCAAAGCCAGAATATGTCTTCTGGGCATTTAAAGCTTCAGCAACATGTATCAGAGCCAAAGCTGTGATGCTATTCCCTCCATGTCTCAGCAAAATGTTTCCTTGTATGGATGTTCTCTCTGCAGATCTCTAACCCAAATTTAAAACCACTGGCCACAGATTTTTTTTAAAGCACACTGAACCAATTTCTAAGCAAACTTTTTAATATGAGGCTTTTTATGATTGCAGACTATAAAAAGTGTGAGACAACTCAAACAAATACCTAACTTATGTCTTTTAATGTTGTTAAGAGTTGTGGTGATGATATTTAAATAAGGCACCTATATAATCTTAAAATCACAGCTGATATAATGTCAGTATGAGATAAACATAGAATACTACCGAGTAACAACACTACAGCATCTATAGGTGGAAATGATTAATATAAAGTATATAAACACCTACAAGAAAATCTGTGTCAACTCATTTTTAGAAGAAAGGGTGAACAATGCTGGCAGATCAAATCAGTTATTTCATTAACTCACACCATACCATCATTATTTGCATATGTTGAGTATAGCCAATTAATGCTTTAGTTGAGTTATAACTTATAACTTAACTTTACCTGATTAAACTGTATTTTCATACTTCATGATTTGCTTCCATATCCTTTCAATGCCTTTCGTAATCAATGCACCCCCCCCCTTTTATTTTAATAAGTGAAGTTTGAGAAAACAGGTCTAATTATCTTTCAAATAACTCTTATATCACTAATGCATTGACTTTTTCAGCAATTCTCTGCTGCAAACTCACTTTTTCTACAGCAACAGCATTGTTTCTTTTGGTTTAATATTCTCCATATGCCTTCATTAAAGATTTCTAAGTAAACTCATGGGAAATGCCACTTCGAGGCTTCTTATTTGCAGCTGTTGCCATGGTGGCGTTCCATTGATGAGGGCTTTTTTCATGTTCCTGCTTAGCTCAGGGTTGATTGGATGCTGAGTTTATTTACCTGACTCATATCACCTGTTCTGAAACCGAAAAAGATGAGTATGACAGAGTGAGGTAGACCTACTCAGAGTAGCAGCTTTCTACTCAGGGTAGATCTGCCATTCTTTCTGAAACGGGTCCCAGAACAAAGACGCACACCGCAACGTACCCAATTATGAATGCTGCCTCACCCATCAATTAGCGTTGCACTCCGATCAGCACCTAACAAACACAGAGTGAGACCGTGGAACACCGTCTCACCAGAGTTGCAAAATAATACAAAATAACTTGGTTTATTATTTTTGTTTAACAGTTCAGCATAGATTTGCTGTGCGCGCTGAATCCAGATGGATGGGGATGTTGGTCCTCAACCTTTCTGTTACAGGACTATAAAGATCTACAGCAATCTTGGTGAAATGTTGTAGCAGCCTCCATGAATTAAGAGCACAGTGTGATTATAGCAGTAGAAGAGGGATGGAAAGACTATAAAGCTAGTTATCACATTGTTACGTTTTTTCCACAATTGTTAATAGTGTGGTACTCCATCAAGTACAACATAAATGCTTTCAGGTTACATTAAGTACAGTTCAGTGGTTAGATAAGCCCAGTTTTACTGGTTGGTTTACCTTTTCTCTGAGATGAGCTGGTAACATTCATCCACCATCATAACTCATTGTAACCCTTAGATACAAAACGTGGGTCAGAAGTGACACAGTGAAGCTGTTTTCTTACAGTATCTTTTTCACAAAGTTGTCATTTCACTTTCCAGCTATTCCTCTAACAATATTTAATATTTTATCTTACCTTAACTTACACTTTACATAATTCAACTTTTTGTCTTAGCTACTACCCCAAGCTCCCATCAGTGGGTCAAAAGTGACCCACATTAATTTCCAACATGATTTCATTGGGATATTTGATTCTGATTATCTGTGACTGACAGCAATACACTGTATATTTACTTGTGATATACCAATTCTAAATCAAGTGCCACAGGTGAAGATTATTTTAAACCATAACATCTGATATATGTATGTTCTTCAATGTTCTATTTTATTTAGGAGGAGGTGCACATTTCTACAGAAAAAGCCAAACACACCTGCCAAGTAGGGGCTGCATATATATTGGGTTTTTGATGCATGTACCCCTGGTGGTATAATCAGTTTAATGTTTTATTTTTGTTTTTTAAATGTATCATATTGGGCAACTATTTTTGGTTGCAGTGATACACGTCTGCGGTTTTGGTCACTGAGAAGATGAACTTCATGAGAAGGGATGGTTCAGGGTGTGTGATTAAGTTCTATTAATGGCTCCAATCAGCTATTATTTTACCTGTAGCAGCCAATTCCCTTGGCGTCATCTTCGTAATAAACTTGTTGTACAAGTAATAGACTTGTTGGTTCAAGAGGTTAATATGCAAATTATGTTAATTGCAGTTGGGTAGTGAGATGAGCTCAGTTTTAGTACTAGTAGCATTCAGCCACCATTCCCGTGGAAACCCTGCGAGAGCCTCTGTCAGGATGACGAGCCACAAAGTCAAAATGGTTTTTAAAAATGGTTCCAATGGTTTGGATAGCAGGGATTTATTAAAATAGTGTTAACCCAAAGGGTATGTTTTTCATAAAGCATGTTAAGTCTAAAGAAACTTTGCTTTGCATTTTATCAGTCCTAAAAGGGAAAATCATTTTGATATTAGAATGCTATGTTTAAGAAAATCCATTGTCAAAATCCTGTTATTTATTCATTTATTTATTTTTATGTTTTATAATATTCATTGATGTTACATGGGGAAAAAAACACTAGAGTACCCCTTATGTCAAATGTTAATTTATGACCCCTATGATTTATAGGCTTTTGTAGGGAGGCTTGCAGGTGGAGTGAGTTCTGACTAATTAGTGTCCAACAGGTGTGACAGATTGCTGAGGGAGTAAAGGGTGAGCTGAGTGAGAGGAGGAACTGAAAAATAACAGGAAAAAAGCCAGACCAAACTAAACCTTGACAATCTCATCTTGCCTGTGAGTTCAGCCACCGTAGCCAGTCTGCGTTCCAGTGCATCCAGCTTACAGCGTAGCTCGTTCCACTTACTGTTCTGCTCATTCACTGACTTAGTGATCACGTCGTAAGCTGCCGCCAGCCTAATCATGGCCATATTTATTACCGACAGTCTCTGGAGTTGCTGATAAATCAGATATCCTCCGAATCCAAAAAGAAGAAATCCATGTATCATGAATCCAAACATGTATACGTCTTCCACGTCCTCGACTGACAAAATTGAAAGACACACCATAGACCACTTCCCCCACGGGTCCAAAATGTATCCCGTGAAGTGAGTCCCAACGGAACACGAGGGATCCCCAGTCCTCTGCCTTCCAGTTGGAAAAATTTGATCAATAGCATTGAGAGACCAGCAGACGAGATCCATAATTTCTAGAGCTTCGGTTGCTATGAAGAGAGAGCACAAAAAGACAAAACGAAGCAGAAGCAAGGGAAGGGGGAGGGGGAGGGGGTAGCTGGGGGAAGCAAGGAGCTGGAGAGGAGAACAATGCAACTGTCTTCAAAGAGAGAGAGAACAGAAGAGGAAAGCTGATGCAAGACGGCGTGGAGCGGCCTCCTTTCCTCACCAGGCCAAGCTGAAACGAGGGGCTGATCGAGAGTCGCCCGCTGCAGGGCTGAGTTTTGCATGCCGGGCACTTGACTGCATGTAGGATCTTGGAGCCGCCTGCTCTGACCGTGTTTCGGTTAACCGCAGAGCCACATGCCCGCTGCTTTTCCTGGAGTCCTGCTTTCCTCCTGGACGCGCCAACAGGTTTGGCAGTTAAATGGGTTATTTAGACGGTTACTTAATACGTTTTCACAGTGTTTTTGAAACACGTGGAACTTACAGGGTAGCTCCCACCATCAAACTTGACTGTGTTTTTACGGTTATAACAACTGTTATCTCCACAAGGGTTTTATACATTGATGGGGTATTGATGTTTGTGTTATCTGGTCCGCTCATTACGACTAAAATAAAGCCGAAGCTTTTTAAAGTTAGTGCCGAATGTCCGCTAGCCTAATTCTATTAGCTTCAGGATAACTTCCACTCATTCTGGATGCATGACTACAATTTGTTTCAAACATAAGGTTTGTTTCGCTTCGCTCCACCATCGTTCGATAGTGCTTTGAGAGTTATTACCGCGTTAATATGGAATATTAATGCCGATTTAAAGGTGTTTTGTTAAACTTTAGGATTAGCCGATTTTAGCGACCGATCAGCGACCCTTAGCCTCCCGGAGGTATAATTGCATTAATAAGATCAAGTGCCCCTAAAGTAAATGATTTTACTGAGAACATTTTTCTTTAAAATGTTATTTCATCTAATAATGTTTTGTTTAACTCAGGATTTGCATTGTGAATGGGTTGAAACACATATCAAATGTTGCTCTGAATCAGTTCAGCTAATTTAACCTCAATTCACATTCTTTAAGATGAACTTTGGTTCTTTAACTCAGATCTGAAGTGTTACCGGGATTCACTGAAATATTCTGATGATGATGATGGTCAACCACTTTATTTTGTCTTTTGTTTCTTTTCTGTGTACATAGTTCCTTAGCTTATTTTATCTTCTTTTTGCTTGGTAGTTTTAGTTAAGTTTCACTAGTCTCATAGAGAGGATTTGTTGATTGAAATATAGTGTTAATTCAGATAAACAGCATTCTATAGTGAGGTTTTCTGGATGTTCATTTTATTTCAGTTAATAACGTGAACTTGAAAAGAAGTTGTCACCCATTTATTCTATATGTGTGCAGTTTGCAGTTAAAAGAACGCCAGTGCTAGAATCGCCCCTTTCAACTATTGTCCTGTTATCAGCTCTTGGGCTGATATTCACCGGACAATACCTAACAGACAGAGAGCTATTTATCAAACATTTAATAACTTAAAACAGCTATTGCTGTGTAATTGCACAACAACATGAGACTTGTGTTGTTTACATTTTTGCATTTTAGTCTGTTACTCACCCATTATAACCCCTGATTCTCTTGGCTCCATTTCTGTTTCTCTTTACTGCCTTAGTAGAAATAATATTCTGCTTATTTTCACTTCTTTTTTTATTTTAGATTGACAAAATTTACCACAGAATTATATAACCAAAAACTGCAGAATTTTTACTGTGTGGAAACATTGTACTTTGAAATAGTAGTCATATTTATTTATTCTCAAATGGGAATTGTATTATTAGTATTATTACTATATTATTATTATTGCTCTATTGTCTCTATTATATTTACATAGAGTATTCTCAACATTGCTACTACGTGTATTTGTCTGTAAGTGCAATTCTACAGCTAAGCATTCTTGTTTATCACAAAGTTGCAGCATACTTTATACAGAATTGTTTGTATGTAAAAGACAAGAGATTTGTACTTCAGCAAAAATAAACAGCTATGTGTTACCCAGTTTTCTTTATTTGCCATGTGAGATGAAATACAAAAAATGTAATAAAAGCTAACAACTGATTGAAAGTATTTTAAAGGATTGACCAAACATTTTGTTGTAAATTCCTTCCACTCTTGCTGAAATTTTGAGTAGGACAAAGTTTTTTCTTTTACAAAAGGAAAAAAAAACGTTTGCATACTTGTTTAGCGCTTTAAGTAGTCTGATGACCCCAAAGCGCTTTACACCACAGTCAGTTGCTCACACCCTGACGGTGGTGAGCTATGTTAGTAGCCACAGCTACCCTGGGGCAGACTGACAGATGTGAGGCTGCCATACATCGGTGCCACTGCTGTATGGCACTGCAATTTGGGTGAAGTGTCTTGCACTTGCAAACTCCTGCACGACTGTCACCCCGTTGGACAGCTAAGAGGTCCTTTGGAACAAACGTGCAATGTTAAACACCCAATAATCTTGGCCATAGGACAGCATACCTCTAAATTAGTTCTCAACCATTTTCAACATGCAAAACGTGCTCACATATTGTCCGCTATCAGAAGAAAGTTTTGGATCATCAAACAACCATTCATGCACACACTCACACCCAAGGAGAATTTAGAGAGGCCAATTAAGTTAACAGTCATGTTTTTGGACTGTGGGATGAAGAGAACCCAGAGAGAACATGCAAACCTCATGCAGAACATGCAAACTCCATGCAGAAAGACCCAGGGTTGGACTCGAACCCAGGACCTTCTTGTTGCAAGGCAAGAACGCCTTGGTGATTTCTGACCACCATGTCCACGGGCTGAACATATAACACACCAGGATTAACTAAGCCTGGCTGTTCGCCTGGTCTGAAGCAGGCTAGCTGCACAGAATAAATTACCAGGGGAACATATGAGCAACTACTTTGTGAAACAGATTCAATGCTTAATTCAGCTGGGGAAATTGTGGCTTAATTTGCTGTCTGTGTTTTGTGAAGCAGCCCTCTGAAAAGACCTAGCTGACCGGCCCCAAAGAGAAAACACCACTCCCTCATTTGAATATAAGAACTTGAAATAAAGCATGAAATAAAATGAGCCTGAAATAACAGTGCAAGAAATAAAAACTGACTTAAAAATAAAAGTTCCTGAAATAGCCTACATAAAATAGCTTTGAATAACATTCCATTATGAAACGAATAAATAAATAAATCTTGAAATAAACAAACATAAATCTTTTGAAAATGTATTTTAAATAACTATATTTAAATAAATAGATATATCTTGAATTAGATAAAAACATGAATTAATTAATACATTCTAAAGTAAATAAATGATGAAATAAGATAAAAAAAATTAATAGATATTTCTTGGGCATATTTATTTGTTGAAGGAATATTTATTAAAATTGTATTAACAACAGTGTTTATTTATTTATTTAATTTTGAACGAAACAGCTCTCTAAACCGAATACCGAACCAAAACGTTTTTGCACCTCTTATCCCTTGTGGATGCAATCTTTGAAGATCACCTGCAACATGGCAATTTATTGTATCCACTATTTTGTTTCTGACCATGAAATGTAGCGCTCATTTTTTGGAATCCTTGAAAATCAGGCCCAAAGTGCCATAATGGAAAAATATTGTATTTGAAATGATTTTATTGTGGTCTGCTCTGAAGGACATACTAAAAATCCATCTATTAATTTTCTAACCTGCTTATCCATCCAGGAGCCTGGTGAGGTCAAGGGGTGAGAGGCAGGGTACACCCTGGACAGGTCGCCAGTCTTGCTTTTGGACAGTGACAGGAAACCAGAGAACCCAGGCATACACAGGGAGAACATGCAAACTCCATGCAGAAAGAAACAAGGTTGAATACAGGGTTCCAACCCAGGACCTTTTTGCTGCAGCCCAAATCATAATATATGAAAGGAATCTATTAATTGCCAGCCAGTCAGCAGGATCTCTGAAACACGCTTCCTCCGCATTCCTCCATCTGCAATGTCCTCCAGCAATGCCAGCGTTCCACAATTGCGCACAACTTTATGCAGCTACTTATGGAAATGTACGTATGATTGTCTCATTCTTGGGGATTGAAACACCTGCTTTGTTAGGGATTAATCTGCTGATTAAAGTCTGTTTGCTTTTTCAGTGAAAATGAAAGGGCCCATTAGACGATTCACATGCATTTCTCCTCTCAGCGCACAGACCGATGTGCATTCACATCTACATTTGTCAAAAACAGAGGAATATTCACAGTTTACATCTGACTGAGGTCGTTTCCATAATTTTGAGCTGTGTTACGTTATTGTTTGGAGCTAAATGTGGTTATATTTCTTTGTACAAGTTTAGACCATAAAGCTTCAATGCAAATTGTGTTAAACAAAACTGAATGGAGTTATATTGCAGTAAATATGCGTCAGTTTTAGTACTTAGTGGTTCTTTATTGTCAATAGAAGAAGTTTGCATTTTCATGGCAAGTCAAAAGATTTGGGTGGATTTCCGCACAATTCTGATCATGTCACTGTAGCTGTGCTGTTTGAACAGTGTGTGTGTATGTCTTTGCACATTTTCTCAAAGCCAAAGCAATGTTAACTTGCACAAAATATTCAAGAGTCGCCTTCATCTGAATAGTTCCCCCTGCTCTGAAGTTAAACAATCCTTACATCAAATCAGGTTTAACTTCAAGTCTTAACTTGAATAAGATCTATGGTTTGATAAACAGGTTTTGGCAAAGAAACAAATCTAGTTTCACTTACTCAGTATCAGGTCTGTTAACTCATTCTTATGTGACCGTGTGTAATTGTCAAAAATACTATTCTTAGTATTTCACATGAATAAATATTCTGAATTTACAAATCAGGCAATGGATTATTCATCAGGTCTCTGGATTCAGCGTCTCTCAGAGCTCAACGTAATTCTCCTGAGCTGAAAAACCAAAAAGAGTCAGGTTAAATAAAGATAAAAAGTGTGTTAGCTGAAGCAAAAAGTGCTGAGAGTATGTTTGTTTTTTTCTTACAGGTTGTTGGTAGTGGATGATCTCGGTCTGTAAAACGAAGCATAGGAATTCATGTAACCTTTAGAAAATGCCTGAATATATAAAATTATAGTTCACTTAAAATTATCATATATATTTATTAAACCAAAGGAAAAATAGTTTCCTTTATTTTGCTTAGTACTTAAATATAAGACACAGAAAATATACAAAGGCACTAAAAATCATCACAAACACAAAATCCAACTTGCTTACCTGTTTTTATAGGCCACATATCCAGCAGCAGCAGCAATGGATATAAGGACAAAACCAATCACAACAGCTATGATGGTGCTACTGGGACTCTCTGGAGAAAAAAAAAATAAAAATGTGTCATACTCAACTCTTTTATAAGTTTTAACAAATTTGACTCAAAAGCATTCGCTAGGATTTATGAGTTTTTACTTCTTCATTATTCACTTCAGACAAGAATTAAACAGTTTAAATGTAAATGCTCTATATTTTGGGGCTGGTTATTAGCTTTACTTAATATGACCAGTTGATTGATTTACAGGCCTTTTGTCTCTTCCTCTGATAGTTTCAAAATAAATAACTCTAGTTTAAGGTTTAGTTTTGGAGCCCGTTCTTCGTACGTCGCTAACTCAGCTGGATTTGATTGTTGACGATTTGGCATGATCTTGGATCGTTTGGTTCTTCGAAAGTCATCCTGGACTTGCTGTCATAGCAACATGTGCGCAAACTTAACCATGCTCGAGAGCAGGCTTATTTCATGTAAACAGGATTAGAATGCGGCTTTATAAGGGGAGGAGATAGGGAAGTCTGTCGTAGCCATGTCTTGACCATTTTTACAACAGCAACCTGTTGCGGGAGGTGCAAGAATAATTAGCCGAGCCTTTAGAATTAATCGCGTATTGCGAGATAGACAGGATCCTTTAGCACAGCGCGACAGTGTAATTGTAGAGAGATATTGTTTTTCTCGTGAGGCTGTTATTTACATAATTAATTTATTGGAACCACACATTAAGTGTTCAACACGGAGGAGTGACTTTTTTATGTTCATCCAAAGAGGTTTTTTTTTTAGTGCATTTAAAAGTGGGTTTTACAAAGAGGGAAAAGTGGCTTTTTAAAATACAGTATAATAATTAAAGGCTACCATTTTGTAGAATATTCTTGTACTTCACTTTTTTCCCCATGTTCTAGTGGGTCCCGTGGAGGCTCTGACATAAAAGAACAAAGTAAATATGAAATTATTAAAATGCAAAAATACATACTGTAGAAAGTGATAGAAACATCTACCATGGACAGCACTTACACATTTAATTTGTCTGCTACTTTTTGCCAGCCCTCTCTCCTGGCTTTAGCAGACTTTGAGGTGTTCCCTGTCGTTTGAATACTTTATTTTTGCCATTTTAGTAGTTTTAGAAATACACATACATACATACATTGAACAATTCGACCCACCTCCAACAAAAATTACAGAGCAACTAGTTTACAGGAGCAGTTGAATAATAATCCAAAAAAAGGAAAAAAGTAATTATATTACTTATACAGTTGGTGTCAAGTTCCAATGAATGTTCCATTTTTTCCAGTATCTATTGTATTTATAAGTGGCAAGTCTTGATGAAAAAGTCATGCATTGTGTGAATTTCCTCAATTATGTCCTTCCAGTCCGAACATGATGGTGGTTCCGCATCAAGCCACCTGCGAGTTATAGCATTCTTGGCACCTGCTATTAATATTGGTAGGAGATGTCTATCGGACTTCCTCAGCTCTTGGGGTAAACTACCCAGGAAAACCGTAGTAAAATCACAGCGTAAATTTAAGTCCATTTTAGTATTGATTTCTTTTATCACTCCTGACCAGTAGGATGCGATCTTAGTACATTCCCAGAAGACATGAAAATGTCCTGCAGACACATTCCCACAGTTCCTCCAACATTTTGCCTTCCCAGTGTCGTTACAATGTTTACTTTTAATGTTAGGTGTAACAAAAAAACGCACCATGCATGTCCGGGAAAATTCCTACCATAGGTCAGAACTTGACGTGTGGATCACAGAATTACAAATATTTAACCAAACATCATCAGTTATTGTTATTTTAGCTTCTTTTTCCCCATTTAACCTTAAGATATGTTTTATTACATTTTCTCTCTGTTTGTAGACATGAGTATAGTTTGGATATTGTTTTTTTTTTGGGTGGTCTTCCGTTGCTGGAATCTAATAAGATTTTAAGTATACCTGTCTCATCCTCCTCCAAAAATATAATATTTTTATTGTAATGTTATCTTAGCAGAAGGTATCTAAAGAAATCACATTTTTCCAGGTTATAGTTATCTTGAAGTTGTTTAAAACTCTTTAATTCACTATTGCTTGTAATATTCCAGTAACCTTTTTGTGACTACTGTGTAAATCCCCTGTCGTTTTAATTAATGACTCAAATTCGGCATAACCTTCCATTAAAAGCTCTTGTTCTGCTTGGGAGGAAAAACTGTGCGCGTTCTTTGGCCATGCTGAACAGCCAATAGCAGCGTTGCTGATCATTGTTTCTACTATCGACACATTTCCCCTTTTAAACCGACGCATGAACGCGAAGTTATCTCAGATAACTCAATCCAGCCATGCTAATCATAAACAACAGGTGTATTCGAAGAACCCAATTAGCCGGATCATGGTTCGCCGGATGAAATCATCTTGGATGTCTCATTTGATGTTGGATGTTTTAAGCAACGTACGAAGAACGGGCCCCAGGTCTGGCTTTTTTTTTGTTATTTTTCAGTTCCTCCTCTCACTCAGCTCACCACTCCCTCAGCAATCAGTCACACCTGTTAGGCATTAATTAGTCAGAATTCACTCCACCTGCCAGCCTCCCTACAAAAGCCTCCTTCAGTCTTCTCTTCTCCACCGGTTCGTCATCAGTCTCAACTCACTCCTCGTCTGTCAGCCTAGTTTTTTCCCTGTTTTAGCTGCTGGATTTACCTGCCACCTCTGTGCTTCAAGTGAGGCCTCTGCCAACTGCTGGGTTTCCTGTCTCATCTGTGCTTCAAGTAAAGCCTCTGCTAGCTGCTGGATTTTCCTGCCACTCCTGTGCTCTAAGTTTGCACTCTGTTTTGTTGCCTGGATCTCCTGCTGCCCCTGTACTCCAGCAGCCCTGCTCTCCGTAGAACTGTCTCGCTTGCTTCTCTGGATAACTGCAGCCCTACATCTCCAAGAACTCTCTGCGGTCCGTCAGCTCCTACTCTCATCTACACCTCAGTTCCAGTCCAGTCCTGCCTTTCTGGTTTTCTCATCCACTACTCATCTTTCTGTCAATAAACTCTCAGTAAATAGCTCCATGTGTGTGGTGTGCATTCTGGTTTCATCAAAGAGAAATCATGACATCTAGTAACACTATAAGCTAAAACCACTTTCCCTGTCCCCTCACATTAACTGTAAATATTAATATAGATTTAAAAATACAGACAGTAACAGAAACAATTCACAAATCTAAATACACACTAAGCAGAAAGACTGGACAGAATTACCATTGGTCAGCATTAGAGCAATAAAGGACCGTGACAAAAAATGCAGTCTGGATATAAATAGCTGAGTTTAAGATTAACAGAAATTAACAGATAAATACAATTTACAAAGGACACCAAAACCAAACAGCTGGAACAGAATACTGGAGTCATTGTAAAACACCATCAAGGATTGTGGAGAAGATCCTTAGAATTTTCCAGACTCATAAGTGGCTACAACAGCATCTTAAAACCAAGATTTGTTACCATGTTACTTTGCCAGGGAGACAAGATCACCTGAAGGACTCTGACATCTTCCACTAGGACCAGAAACAAGAACCTCAGTTTTATTCTCAATAAAATGTTAGGTATTTAGTGCCATCCAATATCCTTTAATATCCTCAAGGCACAATAAGAGAGATGTAATGGACCACTCCTCACCTTAAAGGCACATAGATTTGGCAATCATAGCAATGGAAAGAGATGCCATTTCTTCAAAAAATAGACACTAAGAACGTACCGCGCACGTGACGTCACCGTCTCAAGAGCAACGCCCCTTTTGCCGCTTAGGTAGGACAAACCGATAGAGAGCGCACGTAGCAACCAGCAACAGAACCAGCGATATGACCGACTTTGCAGCTATTAAACTTTCCCAAGACGATGTCCCAGGCGTACGGTTTACTGGTCGCACAGTCGAAGAACACACCAACCTTCAGCTCAAACGATGGCTTGAGTGTCGAGGGCTTAAAAAGACCGGAAAACAGTCCGAGTTGATCGAACGGTAAGCTTTGTTTTTTTTTTTACCATGATAGCCTATATGCTATCATGGTAGCAGGCGCTTCATTACTAACATGTCGGCCACCAAAATACTCTTAACTGTTCACTACTTGATGTCGCTGGAATTGGGTCAGGATGTTCTTCGGTTGTGCCCTTTCCTCCGACAAAATGCTTGCTACATATGTAGGCCGACCGCACCGGTGTGCCCAGCGCACAGATTTCTCCTTGGCACTCTTGAATTTCGGGAAAGTAATGAAGAAAACATCCTTCATATGCGGCCGATCAGCGTACCTCGAGTCGCTGTTGCACGTTCCATAGCAACAATGTTTAATAACCATGGTCTTAGATTTTGGAAAAAGCAGTCGTTTAAACGAGTAAAACCAAGGCTAACGCACGTCTCTTTTACAGCGAAACAGCGGCGGACTATGTAAGCTTGTCCTACCGCGTACCACGTGATGTGACGTCATCGTGACGTTACGTTTCTAAAAATAGCTCGCTTGCGGTACGCTATTGAAGGAGGTACAGAGAAAAAAAGCAAATGCCTTAGAATTGAGCCATTGGGAAACTCCACAAGCAAGTGGTGCATGAAAGGGTTAAAACCTGGGATTCTTACAGAAAATGTTCTGTCTGTCAAGGACCTAAGCCACTCTAGAGGAGTGCCACCAATACCTACTTGGTATTGCAGACATGATCATAAAATACTGTGGACCACTGTATCAAAAGCAGCCATTAGGTCCAGCAAAAAAAGTAAAATGTCATTGTAAACTCTCAGTAGGGCTGACTCTGTGCTATGAAAAGTTTTAAAACCAGACTGAAACACATCCACTATATTATTTTCATCAACTAAAGATTTTAACTGAGAAACAATTTTATATTTTTTTGACAGTAGAGAAAATTTGAAGATGAGCCTGAAGTTCCCCAGCACAGTATGATCATGACCAGGTTTCTTTATCAGGGGTTGCACCACAGCACGTTTAAAATGAGCAGGAACTACTCCAAATGACAGACTGTAATTATAAATGTCAAGAAATAAATTCCCAAACCATGGGAAACTTCTTTAAGAAGATGTGATGAAAGAGCATTACATGGAGAACCAAAGGGCTTAATCTGGGTCACCATATCCTCTTAAGGTGATAGAATCACAGCAGCAGAGCAGAGGGGCAGGGACAGAAGGATCAGTGCATAATATGACAACCCTTGAAGAGGTAATATTGTCCATGAAAAACTGCATAAACTGATTGACACAATTAAAAGAAAGGTTCTTAACACACAGGGGGTACAACTGCAACTTGTATTTTCTCCAACTGCACTCTGCTCGACGACATTCCCGTCTAGCCCCTAGAATCCTTTCAATAAAGGTTCAGATTTAGCTGCAGGCTGCCTGGTGTTTAAGGGAACAACAGAATCCAGGAAAGCCAGACATTAAGAGTGGAGCCAAGAGCTAAGATTCTCAACATCACTTACAGCAGGTAGAGAGAGCTGATGAAACAAGATCTAGTGGCTGACCTTTTTCATGTGCAGGAGCAGACACAGACTGCATCAAATTAAAAGAGTCAATCAGAGATACAAATTATGTTACCATAGGTTTATTTGGGCAACAAACATGTATGTTGAAATCACAAACAATAATGATGTGGTCATATCTGGTCAGAATCTCCAACAGAAATTCAGAAAATCCTTTTTATATTTGAGTGGGTGGTAGATGACAGCAAACAGTGCCGGGTCAGAAAAACCTCGAAGGAAGTCAGCTCGAAGCTGGAAAGTTTAGATTGTGTGAAGACTGTTTGCAGTTAAAAACATTTTTATAGACCCCTGCAGTTTCTTCTCACCGAACCAATGATGGTGAGGAGTTAAGATAACAGCAGCCGGTTGGTAAAAGCTCTGAAAGAGCAGCTGATTCAGTCGTGCTCAGCCATGTCTCTGCAAGACAGAGAAAGTCTAGATCATAGTAGCTGAAGTAATCCCTCAGGATGAAAGTTTTGTTGGCTACCAATTGGGTGTTTAACAGAACAATCCTGGCACGAGTTGGAGAGGGGATGTCATGCTGAGGAAGGATCCAATTTAGCGGCTTCAGAACCATAAATTTGCTTCCTGCTTACTTAGCCAGTGTAAGCACGGGTTCGGGGCGAAGGCACGTCATATGCACCAATTACTTGAACCAGACAAGTATTCACCAGTACCAGAACACCGCAGAAACACACCAGAAAGTGTAAACAGAGACTGTCCAAGAACCTCTTAATTGCGTCACATTTTCCTTCATGTTCACCACGTTTTCCACAGTGACAATAATGTTTCCACTGGTGGCAGATGTCCAGAGCCAGGCGTAGGAGAGGTGGGATTCTCCACAGGTACTGGGGAAAATGTATGTTCCCAGACTCTGTAGTGGCATCAGCCATCTTCCATGGTGTGGTTTGTTGGAGCAGTTGCTAATATGTACTGCAGCTAAGACGAAGCGGCTGGATAAGCTCATGAAGAAAGTCAGCTCTGTCATGTGATGCCCCCTGGACCCAGCGCAGGTGGTGGGACACAAAAAGACTGTAAGAAAAATAATATCACTGAAGAAGAATGTCTCCCACCCCATGCATGGAGCAGTTGCAGAGCTGGAGAGCTCTTTCAGTGACAGACTGCTGCATCCTAGATGCTCAAAGGAGCTTTCTCTGCTGCTCCCAACAAACTCAATAAGTGTTTACAACATGCTCATTTTTGCAGAGGTCCTTGATCAAATTATTACACATCTCAGAGATGCTAATGTCTGTTTGCAGACTTTTTAGCTGTACACTTTTGCAAATTGCAGTTTTCCACATTGTCCTGTAACCGCCTGTTTTTCATTCTTTTTCTAACTTGAACATTCCCTAGTTATGGGAATATAAATTACTATCTATTAATTCCCCCTCTGATAAGTGTCTCTTCAGCTTTACAGCTTAACTTTAAATTTAATTTTTTCATATTAATTAATCTGGTGTGTAAGTCTGGTGTCTTATGTCAATGTGTTTTTGCAACTGTCATGCTATAATTTATCTGTTGTGAGGCAATAAAAGAATCTATATCCAGACACTCACGGCACAGTTAAGTGGGTGCAGACGATGGATGGATGTAACGTTCACAGGTCTGCTGTGTGTCTGTTCCATGCGGTTGTGTGCTGATGTCACTCTCTGCTCTCTGAGCTGTGCCTGCAATTTCCCCTGAGTGCCTACACCTACAGCAGCTCTAATTACTGGAGCTGTCACACCTGGGAGGAGCACTACTTATACCTGGCTCTCCCAATGTGTAGGTGCCAGATTCTCGAAAACCATTAGTGGGAGTAGACTTTCCAGTGTTCCTTGACTGCCTTCCTGTGTGTGACTCTGACGGTTCAGTGAATTCCTGCCTCTTTACCTTGCCTGTGTCGGATGGTCTCGTTCTGGTCTCCAGATTCTGGACAACCCAGGCTAGTACCCTGACTCTGCCTCTCTGCCACACCCTCGTGTTACCTACCTTTCTGTGCCCTTTCTGGATAAAACCATTTTACACGAAAACCAAATGTGGCTTACTGAGTCATGTGGTCAGATCAAATGTGGAAATGAGAAAAATTAAAAAGTTATAAAAATACAAAAATATATAAAAAAAAGTAACAGACATATTTTGGCTTACCTCTGTTGGTTCTTATAACTGCTCTATCCAGTTTAATGATTTCTTCTTTGTCATGAAGCTGAAACACACAGTCGTACCTCCTCCAGTCTTCAGGACTGATTGAGGAAATGTCCAGGTAAACACTCATCTGGAAGGTCCCATCGTTGTTTGGAAGAATCTCTCCATGATCCACATTCTCATGAATCTCTTCCCCATCTTTCTTCCAGAACATCAGGGCTCTGTTGGGATAGAAACCTGTAGCGTGGCAGCTGACTGGAGAGGAAGGAGACTTCTGCAGCAGAGACAAAGACGGATACTCTGGGAATATGGAAAATAGGAAAAATCCAATTAATTAGGAGAACATGATGAAGGGGAAATTGGAAATGAAGATGGAGTTAAATAAAACAAATGAAACCTGCCACCGTCACATACAGTTAAAACCAGAAAGTTACACTATTAACGATGCATCTTATTTTCTTCACATCTAGTCTTAAATCCGACAAAACTTTTCATGTTTAAGGTCAAGTAGGATTAGCAAACTTATTCCTTTTCGCTCCTTGCCAGAATGGGAGACGAGACTTCCCAGCTCGTTTAATTTTAAATTTAGAAGTTATTGAATACTAGGAGTATTTATACTTTTAAATAATCTTGAATTATGATGCCATGGCTTTTAGGAACTCCAATGCAGAGCAAAACTTTAATCGTGCTCTATCTTGAGTCCTGTAAACTTATCCAAGATGTATATGTTACTAATATGATGTTATAAATTATACCTACACACATCCAATAATAATACCTCAGAAGGGATGCTCCTAACTTTATTAAAGCAGCACAAGATTTAACAAAGAGAGTAAGTGCTTGGACTTTTACCATGCCATCCACCAGAATCAATGCTGTAAAGAAAATCTTTTCCCAAAACAACCAAGATTCAAATTTTAATTATTTGAAGTTTGACCTCTTCTGAGTCTCATTCCTTTGCTAAATATTTAAAGTAAATTAAACCTGATATTTAAATATATTTTAAAATTTCTTTTTAAATAAAATCACTTTAATCTGATCTTGTCATATAATCACCTGTTCTCAGCAAAGTGCTTTTCCCTTTGTCCAACGATTCCTTAAGCCACTCAGGGCACCTCTGGGTAAGAATTGTCTTAGAGTAACTCAATCTATTTTCATCAGTGTTCCACGCCTCTGCAGTTGCTATAGCTTGAGGTTGTAGAGCGATCCATGCCAGAGGCTCAAAATTCAGAGCAATTAAGTCTTCTCCATTGTAACCATACTTTAAAGCAGCAGTAGTTTTCTGAGTCTCCGGATCCCAGTCGCAGGAAAATACCAGCTGTAAAACATGGACTCCTGAAACGAAACAGAAGGACAAATTGAAACAGGTAAACAAAATTCCCGTTATTAACAATATTCATAACTGTTACAACATGCAATATGTGATTTACTGAATCTGTCATGTGTTTGCTATTAACTACTAAATACAGCATTTTCTTTAAAGGGGTGACAGTGGTGCAGGACCAAATGAGTTTGTCCTGTAACCAGTGGGTTGTCGGTTCAAACCTCGGCTCCATCCATCTCAGTTGTTGTGTCCTTTGCTTTACCTGCTGTTGGTGGACAAAGGCCAATTATATGATAGCCTTGCTTCTGTCAGTCTGGCCCACAGGGCAGCTGTGAATACGGTGTAGTTTACTACCACCAGAGTGTTAATTGGTGAATATCTGTGTTTTAGTACAAAGCGCTTTGGGGTTCCCAAGCACTTGATATAGCGTTATACAAGTACATTTGAATAGAAATGCTAACATTATTGAAAATGATGAAAGAGTAGCTTGCAAAACCTTAGAAAGGTGAACGTCTTTTCAATTGCTCATTAGCCCACGAAAGACTCCATGAATAAACAGCAAAAATGCCTTTTTCAGCTTCGAGATAACTCATGTTTCTATATGTGAGTGCATCCACAACTGTAGTATAATATGCTTTAGTTAAAAACGGTATAAATTTGTTGGGCTCTATCATCTCATAGCTGCCTGATCTAATTCCAATTGTTATGGAAATATATAATTATTTTTTGTAGTAATCATATATTTTTCTTAAAGCAGTAAGAGTTACCCAAGTTTTAAATAATCTGGTTAAACTGTGTGGCCTGGAGGGCTAAGAGGACAGAGTCTCCAGGGTCACCAACAGGCGATAAATTCATTCAACCTTCTCGTGGGTTACCAGGAATGTAAAAGTCATATGACTTTTATCGTGGCTAAACTTCATTCAAGATTGTTTATGGTTTGAAAGCTATTTTATTGTTCTTAATGTTTATCTCACTAAACTCCCAAACACATCTGGCAAAATGTATCAAAAACCTGGGGCCTTGTTTGACACTGGAATGTGGATCTGTTTTGCTTGTTAAAAGACAAGCACCACAGAGAATGAGTGCGTCTGACATGATTTGGTCACGTACTCACTGAGGGCTGACCTATGAAACGATGTACCCCTGGGCGCTTCGGCAGAAACACGCCTGCAACTGACAAGGGAGGGCGGAGGTGCTTTACTACATGGTCTTTAGGATTAAGTTGTGTGTGTCTCCCCTCTGAATTCCAATTATAATAAATATATGTATATTCCAAGAGTTTTGTCTCCGATAATCGTTTTCTTCCTTTGTTGCCAAATATACGAACCAGGTGAGGCGGGCCTTAGTGAATGAGACAGGAAGAGCGAAAGGCTGCCTCGTCACAATAAAAACAAAGGAACAAGTGTACATGTTTTTAAATTACCCTAGGGGAAAATTGTAAGTATGAGATAATGTAATTCAATTCAATCCTCAAAAATAACAAAACAATTTATACTATTTCTAACAATAAATAGTAAATTTTGTGTTGGTGATAGAAGCATGCTAAATGAAAATGTAACCCACCATAAAGACAAGTGACATTTAATACACATGAGCCTCATTATGTGTTAATTTCTCTGGAGTTTTGTCTAATATTGGTAAGCCAGTAAAGCCTTGTGCCTATGCTCTGGTTGCCCAAAGCAGATGCAGTCATCATAGCTACAGGTTTCAAATTAAAAGTCAGTTTCAAAACAATAGTAGTGGGCAATATCAGGGTTTGCAGCAGAATTGACACCAATTTGTGTCTGATTATGAGGAGTCACCATTTTTTGCATCTTTGGAAATAATTTTGACAAAACCTCATCCATCCACCCAGCAGTCATTGGGTAAGGGGTGGTCCATTACAAGGCAACATAGAGATACACTGTCATGGTGCAGCTGTGCCTGCTGCACCATGGACATTTTCTAACACCTTCCTCCTCCCATACAGCCCAGTCTCTCACTCCACCTTCTCATCAGTTCCAGCTGCCGTTTCTAATCAAGTCCGGACTCAGTTCACCTGCCATCCTCCCTACTTAAGATCCCTTCAGTCTCCTCTTCCTTGCCGGATTGCCTGCTCATTACTGCTCACGTTATCATCATTACCCTGTCCTGCCCGAGCTCACTACCTCTGCCAGCCTGTGGCACAAACAAAGCTCTGTGTGGTTGTGTTCGGGTTCATTCAACAAAGCATGACATACACAGGACAAACATCCTTGCATAAACACACATAAGGCCTATTTTGAAAGATCAACTATTCCAGCTGTCTTTCTTAATGGGACTGTGGGAGGGAGCTGGAGTACCCTGAAAGAACCCATGCACACATGCAGAGGCAGAACATGCAAACTCCCTGAATAAAGACTCCAGACTGGGTTTCAAACCCTGGTCCTTCTGGCTGCAAGGCACTAGTGCTACCAAAAGCACCACTGCACAGCCCGGAGAGATTTCAAAGTTGAGAATTACACTACTTTATGAACTAATGATTGTTTTGACTGTATTTTTAAGGGTCAGATTGTAACATTCTACTTTTATGTCCACTCGAGTAGAAATTGCCTAAAATTAATTTAAATTAAGACATCCGACCACTTTATTAATTTAATCACTTTCAGTAACAAGATTTTGTAACTTCTGCTTAGTAAATAAGTAAACATTAGTGGATCATTCGGTTAAATAGAATTTTATCAATTGACAATTACGGGTGAATTTTCATACCTTTTGGTTGATTGAACTCCTTCTTCAAAACAGCGATGATGCCTCCAAATGAGTTCGGCAGTTGCTTAAAACACTGCTGATTGCGCCACTCCGTGATCACAGGTTTATCATGGAAATATGCCTCCAGCCAGTCATAGTTCAGTTTCAAGATCTTGCTGATGCTGTCGCAAAAAATGACTGAATCTTCATCAATCGCCAAATAAGCTTCTAACTTGGAGAAGTTCGAGAGTTCCGAGGATCCGGTGACAAAAAACGTCATAACGTGTTTCTCTTTAGGAACATGAAAAGTCAGTAAATCACTTATTACGGTTCATAACACCGACTTGCAAAATTTCTGATAAACCTAAACAGCGCGGTTCGAAGACATTCAAAGACGAGACCGAACACACATAAACTTGTATGTGAAGATTAGAGTTGAAGTCTTATTTTACCTGCTGATGACGCCTGCCAGAAGAGATAAAGCAATAGCACCATGATCATCTTATTTTATCGTTAGAAGCAGACCGATGAGTTAGGGACTGCAGTAAAGTTGGCAATATATTCACAGATTCGGCTTTTCCGGATCAATAACTCATCGGCGGATGATTTATTCTACAAAACAGACACCTCTCTGCCACCACAGCAAGGCAGACAGTGAGCTACAACCGTAGTTTCCTCAAAACCAGTCTCCCACCGCTCTATGCAGAGCTCGCTGCTCCGCAGATGCTTAGGGACCGTCTGCAAGTTGCAACCCCAGAAAAATAATCATAGAGAAATATTCAACAGCCTCACCAAGGAGAGGTGGATTATTATCCAATTCATTTCACGTGTATCTGATCTGATGTATATCATACCACATTTATTGGATTTGAATATAATACATTTTTTGAGGAATTTCCCAAAGCCTAAATGGCAAATGGCACCTCTATTTAAGTATAAAATGAGCAATGACTACACTATAGATCGTTGTAGTGCCACCAAACTTGTAGAATACATAGATCATTTCAGCTGGATCATACTACAACTCTTACTTTGGGAAAATGTGCTAAACTCAATTTTTTTAGATTTTTTCATTGTAATTATAAGCATATTATAGCCAATAAGTACATTCAAGATAATTATAGTGCCATCAAACTTGTAGTATACATAGATAACCTCATCTAGTTCATACTACAACTCTTACTTTAGGAAAATGTGTTTAATTCTATTTTTTAGATTTTTTCATTGTTATTACAAGTATATAATCACCAATAAGTACACTATAGATCATTGTAGTGCCACCAAATTTACGGCACACATATAACTTGAACATGTTAAATAAACATAACATTGGCTTTATTGATGCAGAAAGGCTTATACCGATAACAACTATACAACCAAAGACTATTTAACTTCTCCTTTACTGTTTGCATTATGATCAAACAACGTAACATGAGCATACAGCTTGTTCCTGCAAACTTACACAAAATAAAATCTCACTGAATAATAAAAATCACAATATTTGAGATTCACATACAGCTCCACAAAAATTCCTATAAACCTGAATATCGCTTTTTGTCTTGTTCCCTGCACGATAATGAGGGAGACTTCCGTGGGAATTGCCTGCTATGAGGTCAAGAGAGCTGCAAGGTCCACATCACTACAGCATGCTCAGTGACAGTCAGCAATAGTTACTCTGAGATTCTCTTGTTGGTGCACAACACACAGTACCAAGGGGTGTCTTTGTTTGGAATCTGTGCTGGTATCATTTCAGTGCATTCAGTGTGTTACCATCATCCACAAGTTTCACACTGTATCTACAGCATCGGGATAAACATGTGTGTTATTGTAAAACTTTGGACATAAAGAAATTTGTAGAGAATGAAATATGCCCATGGATTTGTCCTAACAGCAGTCTTACCTTTTTTTTTTTTACTTACCCATTGTCTTAAAAGCTTGTAACCTAAGGAAAGGAAAATGCAAAGCTGAGGCCCTACAAGAATGCTGTACGACATCAAACACTATAAAGTACTTCAATATTTTACTAAATATATATTACTAAAAATATTATCCAAATTTTACCTAATACAAGTGAAATGAAAAAGAGCTTGTTGAAGTCTAAATCTAAAATGTCTAATATGGCCAACAGTTACATATGTAGCTAAAGAGAGGTTAAATGAATGTAGCATTGAATCAGGTCAAAAGCTTCAGCTCACAATCAAAACTGAATTTAATCTGGCATGTAAACATTGCTCATTCATTACAACTATCAAAATGACAAGGAAAAGAAAAATGGTTTGACTTACCGTGGAAATTCTGTTCATATTTCAACTTCCTCATAATCTCTTTTTCCGCTAAACTGTAAAAGATTATTGCTCTACTGACCTTAATTGATGGCTGATCATGGTTGGCTGGGTCTTCATTACACTAAGCATGTGATTGGTCTGATTGTGTCTGGTGGTGTGGTTGCACGGTAGTGGCCATGAGGTAAAAACTCAATTCCAGCACATTTAATCGAATAAATTAAATAACTAACCAAAGCTCAAACATCTTTGAAATAAAGTAAAAATCAATGACAACACATGAAAATGTTCTGTTTTTAGACTCCATGTTGACTTTAATTAATGTTATATCTGTAAAGAAAAAAATAATTGGTGAAAAGGGTTTCCAGGGTAAGAGTGTTGGCTTAGAGATCTCTGCAGTTCAAACTGAGTACTGCTAATAAAAACGATGGAGAAAGATTTGTATTATTTTTTATGTGAAATTATTCCTCAGAATTGAGAGTCAAAATTCACAAGCCAAGTGTTGCTGTGTAAATAAATCTGATAAGGTGTAGATGTGATTTTTGTCGCCCTACAACTTATAAAAGTTGCTTTGTGGATGATGATAATACTTTATGCCCTTAATGTTACATGGAGAATATTAGAAATATCTGTGGCCCATCTTCCCAAAGTAAGAGTTGTAGTAAGAACTAGATGAGGTTATCTATGTGTATGATGAGTTTGGTGGCACTACAATGATCTATAGCGTACTTATTGGCTATTATATGCTTGTAATAACAAAGAAAAAATCTCCAAAAATAGACGTATGTACATTTTCCTAAAGTAAGAGTTGTAGTATGAACTAGATGAGGTTATCTATGTATACTACAAGTTTGGTGGCACTACAATGATCTATAGTGTACTTATTGGCTATTATATGCTCATAATAACAATGGAAAAATCTCAAAAAATAAAGTTTAGCACATTTTCCCAAAGTAAGAGTTGTAGTATGATCCAGATTAAGTGATCTATATATTCTACAAGTTTGGTGGCACTACACTGATCTATAGTGTAGTTATTGCTCATTTTATACTTAAATAGAGGTGCCATTTGCCATTTAGGCTTTGGGAAATTGCTAAAAAAAAATATTATTTTCAAATCCAATAAATGTGGTATGATATACATGAGATCAGATACACATGAAATGAATTTGATAATAATCCACCTCTCCTTGTTGACGCTGTTGAAAATTTCTCTCTGATTATTTAACTGGGGTTGCAACTTGCAGACGGTCCCTAAGCATCTGCGGACCAGCGAGCTCTACATTGGGTCCAATGTAATTCTCCCGGCGCGGTGGGAGACTCGGTTTGAGGAAACTACGGTTGTAGCTGACTGTCTGCCTTGCTGTGGTTACAGAGAGGTGTCTGTTTTGTAAAATAAATCATCCGCCGATGAGTTATTGATCTGGAAAAGCCGAATCTTTGAATATATTGCCAACTTTACTGGAGTTGAGTACTGTTGGGTACTGAAAGCTGGTATTAAAACTGCCCCGGGGCCACGTCTGACGTTCCTCGCCGAATGACAAGTTTCAGCCTGATCTGTCCTCTTAGTGGTATTTTTAAACTCGCACTCAATTTTCAGGGAGGTTCCAAACGGGACAACTGTTTTTTTTCTGCTGATTTTCTCCACGTTCAGAAACACAATCAGAAAGGATTGATGGAAGGGGCTAAAGTTCTGCTCTCACATGTTCGCCTTGTTCACATTAATCAACACTGTTGCCAACTATTTAGCAAATTTTCAGACTGTTCTAGAGACATTTTATTCAGAAGTGACAAGCAATTGATTATTTTTTTGTCCGTGCTGTTTGAGGCTTTGGCAATTTGTAAAAGCACTGCTCTGAGTTTACTTCACCATCAGCTGTGAGCCCCTCCTCACGTAGTAAAGTAGTAGTAGTAGTAGTGGTAGTAAAACTTCCCACTACAAAACGGGATGTAAAAATATCATAAACATAATCTTTAACGGGCAATGGTATGTTTTTCTCTCTGAAACAGTTAAATTTAAATATATCCCTACAGCCTCTCATTTATTCAGCTCATGAACTGCGGTCATTATAAAAAAATTATAAATGTTTGTATTCAAGTAAAATATTATTTAATACCTGAATCTATCTAATTTATCTAATGTTTTATTGCTTTATTTATATTTAAAAATGTACTATTATTTTTAAAATATACCAGTAAGTGATCATTATCATTTATTTTTGGCTTTTACCCTTTTGTTTGATCCATAATGCTGCCGATAAAATACCAGATTGATTAGGAGTATTGTTAAGAGTAGTATGGATAAATCCTTAGTTATCATCCCAATGTTATGGACTGATTGCAAAACTAACAGAAAACCAAATTGCTTTACCTATACCCCTTGGCAGTGTTCGCCCTAACATGCGCGCATGCGCAATCGCGCACAGCAAATCTATTCTGCGCAGAAAATAAAATCCAAGCTGAACCCTAAACAAAATAATAATAATAAACCAAGATGTTTTATACCATTTTGCAACTCTGGTGAGATAGTGTTCCACGGTCTCGCTCTGTGAGCGCCAGGTGCTGATCGGAGCGCACTGTTTAATGGTACTCAATTAAAGCATTAATCTTCTATATTCAACATATGCAAGTAACGGATATGTTAATCTTTTTGCCAGCATTGTTCACCCATCCTTCTAAAAATGAGTTCACATTTATTGTCTTGTAATTTGTGCCAACCTCACTTTATATTAATCATATAGGCTCTGTGTATATTTTCAGCTGAAGTAAAGGTAGTGTTATTTAAGAAATGTGCAGTAAGGCAAGGCAAGGCAAGGCAAATTTATTTGTATAGTACAATTCAGTACAGAGACAATGCAAAGTGCTTTACATGATTAAAATATAGGAAAATAAAACAGAATAAAGGCAAGTAGGAATAAAATGTAGAAACAAAATAAAACATTAAAAACAGTTGGATTAAAAAGTGGAACTAATGATGTTTCAGTAAAACTGTTTAACTAGAGCAGTCAAAGGCAATCCTAAACAAATGTGTTTTTAATCTTGATTTAAAGGAACTCAGGCTTTCTGCACTTTTACAGTTTTGTGGAAGTTTGTTCCACATCAGTGGAGCATAGGAACTAAATGCTACTTCTCCATGTTTAGTTCTGGTTCTAGGTATGCAGAGAAGGCTGGAGCCAGAAGACCTGAGTGGTCTGGAGGGTTGATACACTGATAACAAGTCTGTGATGTATTTAGGTGCTAAGCCATTCAGGGATTTATAGACTAACAGAAGGATTTTAAAGTCTATTCTCTGAGATACAGGGAGCCAGTGGAAGGACTTTAGAACTGGGTCCATGTTCTCTACTTTCTTAGTCCTAGTGAGGACGCGGGCAGCAGCGTTCTGGATCAGCTGCAGCTGTCTGATCCACTTTTTAGGCAGACCTGTGAAAACACCGTTGCAGTAATCAATTCTACTAAAAATAAACGCATGGATTAGTTTTTCCAGATCATGCTGAGACATCAGTCCTTTAATCCTGGAAATGTTCTATAGGTGATAGAAAGCCGACCTTGTAATTGTCTTTAGATGCTTTTGGAGGTTCACGTCTGAGTCCATCACTACACCCAGGTTTCAGGCCTGATCAGTGGCTCCTAGCTGAAGCAACTGAAGCTGTGTGCTAACTTCTGATCTCTCCTCTATCAGACAGAAGGTAGTCTGCACACCACGTGCTTGTGCTAAATCTCCTGCAGAAAATGTAAATAACCAGGTTCCAACCCTTCTGTCGCAGATTGTTGCAGTTTCCATTTGAAAAGCAGGTCTTCTGAGACAAACCTTCTTTTTGTTGTGCAATTATACACTGAGTTTCAGACTGGCACATTTTTACATTTTTAGCTTGTGGGTCTTTTGGGCCCAATGCCTGGCTGGCTTGTCCAGGGTGGACTCTCTCTCTCTCTCTCTGAGAGTCCCAGGAAGGAGTGTAAAGAGAGTCCCAGACAAGATGAGAGGAGACAGAGGTGTAGTCTGCTCTCATGTCAAGGCACCCTGCTGAGAGAGGCTGTCTCTGCCTGGAGGTGTGAAATTAATTTTACTTACAACACCCTTTGGATTTGTTCTCCAGTTACTTGTTGCGAGTTCAATAGGATTTTATTTTCATTATGGCTTTCATGGCAAAACATTTTACCTACATCTTTAGAAAAGCAGCTTCTGGAAAAAAACAAAGGATTTTAGTCCTGACATCACCATTTCCCCTTTGATAGTGATAGTGTTTCTTCTTGGGGCTGCACAGTGGCGCAGCGGGTAGTGCTGTTGCCTTGCAGCAAGAAGGTTCTGGGTTCAAATCCAACCCTGGGTCTTTCTGCATGGAGCTTGCATGTTCTCCCTGTGCATGCGTGGGTTCTCTCCGGGTACTCCGGCTTCCTCCCACAGTCCAAAAAATATGACTGTTAGGTTAATTGGTCTCTCTAAATTGTCCTTAGGTGTGAGTGTGTGTGTGAATGGTTGTTTGTCCTGTCTGTCTCTGTGTTGCCCTGCGACAGACTGGCGACCTGTCCAGGGTGTACCCCGCCTCTTGCCCAGAGAATGCTGGAGATAGGCACCAGCAACCCCCGCGACCCCATGAGGGATAAAGCGGTTCAGATGGATGGATTGGTGTTTCTTCTATTGGAATTAGGTTAGAATATAGATTGGGAAAGGCAAAAAAATAAACACATTTTTCAACCAATATATTTGACAGCTTGTTTGCCCAAAAACCAGTGTCCACATTTTTTTCAGTTTCCATTTAAAAGACCCAACAAAGACCTGGCAGGTCTAAAACCTGGCAGGTTTTCATTGAGATCTGTAAAAACACTGTTGCACTACTACAAATAAAGTCATGCAACATTTTTCATTGGTTCTGTTTGACAGTAAATCCTTTAATATGTCTTTCTTTTTCTGTTATTTAACTTTTTTTTAAGATGATAGTGTTCTAATTTAATTATAGACCTCACAGGATTGTCAACATTTTTATCCAAGTCCAAAACTACTCCCAGGTTCTTCAGATTTTGCTGCCTTATCTCTATTAAGCAGGTGGAAGTTTAAGTCCAAGTCTTTCCATCCATCCATCCATCCATCCATCCATTTTCTTACTCGCTTATCCCTGATGGCACACTGCTGGTGCCTATCTCCAGCAGTCAATGGGCCAGAGGCGGGGTAAACTCTGGACATGTTTCCAGTCAATTGCAGGTTTTAGTGGATAACATAAATATAAGAGTCACAGTAATACATCATATTTGTCATGATTTCGGCACTGTTGTCTGGTCTAATCTCTCATGTCACACACCTGTTTAGCTCCGCCCATTCCTCATCAGTTCAGATCTGTTTCACCTGCTCTCACTAGTATATAACCAGCTCTAAGACCAGACAACAGTGCCAGTTTACTTCGAGCCATTTGTGTGAGACTCATACCAGCGTTCATTGTTCCGATTCCTGATCCTGACCTGATTGCCTTTCGACCTCTGAGCCTGCCTGTTCCCATCTGATTCTGTTTGCCCGATCTGATTCCTGTCTTCTGCCTGATCTGACTACCTGCTGGATCTCTGCCCTCTGTGTACCGACCGGATTAGTTTCCTGATTACCGAGCTTGCCTGCTCTCGTTCAGTCTGTCTGCTGATCTGTGTATCGAACCTGGAACTGTGACCCGACTCCGCCCTGGATTGTCCTTCAGCACCTCACTAGCTCTCTGATCTCCTGGCTCCGACCATCGACCACGTCCCCGACTTCGTCTTTGGCTTCGCTCTACAGGTCATCCTGCTCACGTTTGCCCTCACGGTTCTGATCTCCTGCCTGTCTTCCGACTTCCGATACACCTGCCTCTGGGACTCTATGAGCGGCAACCGCCGCGCCGGATTGGCGACCCGCCAGCTGGAATCTATTGGATCTGAACTGGACATTAAGACCAGGTTAGTGACCGACACGTTTGTGTGCAAACACTTTCAGATAAGCGTGGTCACTAACCTGTTGTCTCCTTCTGCAGAGGCTCCCGCTGTTAGACACTGACGCCTCCCGCTCCACGTCTGATCTTAATAAACTGTTAAACCCTAACTGTTTGTCTGCCTCGAATACTGGGTCCACCTGTTCTGAGCCTAACAATATTGCGTTAAAAGTTACAATAATATATTAATCTTTATCGTGGCAGTAAGGTGTGCTGTGAAAAAACATTTTATCGTGGTCTGATAGAATGTGCTTTCAGTACACATCCCCATCTCCCGGGGTATCGCAAGACCATGAACCCGTACGGTGCTTCAGAGCTGCTCTGAGTCACAAGACTGCTGCAATAAACCTAGAACCTGTTTCCGGCCACCAAACCCCTTACAGAAGAAAATACTTGTCTTTCCTTCGCCACAGTGTGGCCCTCTGTTTTTTGCCACCCCCATTTCTTATCTCGCTCTCATTCCCAGTGCGGCCCTCTCCTCCAGCTAACTCGATGCTTTAAGCTCTTAACTAAGCCTAACTTTAGTGTTCCTGCAGAGGACAGGCAGTGTCATTTGAGAGCTGGTCTCATAGTTCTCTTTATGGCTTTCCACAGTCTTTAATGCTTGTTTCTAAACCATAATGCATCGATAATAAATCGCACATCCCGAAATCTGCAACTTGCAACTAAAATTCCTTTATTTAAATTTTCTAATTTACCTGAGGAAAGCAGTCTTCCTATTAATTAATGTTTTGAGCAGCATAAATCAAATAGTGTTATCACCAGGGAAGTATTTTTTGAACTTTGTCCATTTTCTCTTTCGACTGTTTTTGATTAACCAAAACCAGCTTTCATTACCTCTTTCATTTTATGTTGTAACTCTGAACAATCTTTCAAATGCTGACAGACAGTGACCATCCACAGATCTATGGTTGTTTACATGTATATGTTTAAAGCCTTGATGTATCGCAGTTCAGGAGTCATAAACATTTTCTGTATTTTTTTTACCTCAAAATATAATGCCTCCCTGTAAGTAGAAACCTTCTACTTTAACAATCCCCAGGTGTTGTAATATTCATCTGTTTTCATCCTGTCTCTGTCATATCATTCATTGCTATCCCGCTCCCTCAGCTTAATCAGAATGATGTCTGTCATCAGCTGCCAATTACTCTCACCTGCCTTCCTCTGTTTTCTTCTCTAGTTATAATGCTGGCAGTCTACCACAAATGCATGCATTATAAAATTGTATAGATTATTCCTGTAGTAAAAACATTGAATCCAATATATTTTCTTTAGATCCAGAAAAAGCATTTGCTAGAGTTTACTAGAAATCCTTGTTTATATTGTATATATGTATAAATTTGCTTTTAGAACTTTAAAAAAATAGATTAGTTTAGCCATGAGAATATCATTAGTGACCTTCACCAGAGCTGTTTCAGTGCTATGATGAGCTCTGAAGCCTGATTGAAACTCCTCAAGTAGGTCATTACTTTGTAAATGTTTACATAGCTGATTAGCAACTACTTTCTCAAGAATTTTAGATAGGAAAAGAAGATTAGATATGGGTCTGTAATTTAGCTCATCTTGATCAAGAGAAGGTTTCTTAAGTAAAGGTTTAATAACAGCTACTTTAAAGGCCTGTGGTACATATCCATTTACTAAGGATAGATTAACCATGTCTGAAATAGGGCCACTGGTCAAAGTGAATACCTCCTTAAACAACTTGGTTGGAATTGGGTCTAACATGCAGGTAGAAGGTTTAGATGAAGCTAAAATTTTAGATAGCTCAGAAAGCTCTACTTCTTCTAAACAGTTCAAACACTGTGCAGGTTCTAAAGATTCCTCCAACGCTGCCTCACTTACTGAGGACGAGGTAATCATGTTTGGGAGGATGCCAATTATATTATTTTTAATAGAATCAATTTTATTTATGAAGAATCCCATAAAGTCATTACTGCTAAGAGCTAAGGGAATGGATGGATCAACGGAGCTGTAACTCTGGGTAAGTTTGGCAACTGTACTAAAGTGAAATCTGGGATTAATTTTATTCTCCTCAATTAATGATGAGAAATATGCTGCTCTAACCCTGCGAAGGATCTTTTTATACAACAGTAGACTGTCTTTCCAGATTAGGTAGGATTCCTCTTGGTGTGTAGAGCGCCATTTTCTCTCCAGTTTCCTAACATTGTGCTTCAAGGAACGCAGCTCTGAATTAAACCAGGGAGCCAGCTTCCTGTGAATAATCACCTTCTTTTTCAAGGGAGCTACATTATCTAATGCAGAACGCAATGAGGAAGTCACACCGTTAACAAAGGTGTCGATTTGTGAATGGGAAGAAACAACATTACTGTTGCAAACATCTTGTTGTTTATATTGTATATATGAATAAATTTGCTTTTAGAACTTTTAAAAACATAGATTAGTTAAAACATTATACAGTTTGTAACAACTTCTAGCTTTTGTCTCCAGAGGGGCACCAGGCAAGGATGCTTACTTTACGCTTAACTGTTTGCTAACTTTATTGAGCCACTAGCGGCAGCAATTAGACAAACAAAAGTTATTGAAGGCAAAAAATGCATGAAATTAGAGCATAAAATTAGTCTTTATGCAGATTATGTATTATTGCCTCTCTCTCTCTCTCTCTCTCTCTCTCTCTCTCTCTCTCTCTCGTAATCAGATCAACAGGGTCTTTTTTGGAATTTCAGATTAATCTATAAATTGGTTCAAATCAACAATACTGGCAAATAACTGCTCTTTTCAGAGCTCACTAAATACACAACTACAGTCAGGGAGTATTAAATTTTTGGGTATCGATGTGTCGGATTCAACAAAACTTGACCACATCCTTTCAAAGTAGATCGAAGATGATCTTACCAGAAGGAAATGGCTACTAATTTCACTTATAGGAAAGGTTCCTGCTCCACGGTATGGGGGGGTGGGGGTGAAGACGTCTGGGGATGGGGGGGGGGGGGGGGGCTTATGTTGTGTGAGCCTCGCCTCGGACGGCTCCCTTCACCCCCTCTCGCATTTAGACATTGAGGGTTATGGGTATGGGTAGTTGCTTGGAGGGGGGCGCTGGCACCAGCTGCCTTCCGGAGGGGGGGTGGGCTGTGCCGAGCACCCACTTCGGTGCTCCCAGTTTTAAACACACTTGAGAACAACATGTAACAACACAACATCTGAGCGGGCGTAGGGAGGATCTGGGGTCTTTTGCACACCCCCGATCTCCGATCGCGGCACGGAGTCTAGGGCCTGGAGAAGGTGCGGGCCACTGGGTCCGGGGTCTTGGCGGGGGGCTGCTGTGGGTAGCCAGCGGCTTGCCGGGTCTGGGGCTGACGCCTCTGCTCTCCTCAGAAAGGGGTGGGGGGCAGGGGTGGCTAGGGTAAGGTTGGGGAGGGAGGGGGTTTATTAGGTATTTAGTGGGTGAGGGGGGTTCTGGTTGGGTGGCCCGTACGGGTCGTGTTGGCCCCCCCTCTTTGGGGGGCCTGGTCCGGGGGGCGTCTGGTCCGGGGGCGGGGCCGGGGGTCGGGCACAGGCAATCGTATAGTGGAATTGTGGTGACCCCCCCCCCACTTGGGATTTTTGGATGTGAGTGTTATGTCGGAATGTGTGTACAGCGTCCTTTTTTTGTGTGTCTGTGTGTGGTGAGTGGGGTACTAGGGAGGGATGGTGTGAATGAGTTTGGGTTTTTTTTTTTTTTTTTTTTTCCAGGTTCGGGTCCGGTCTGCTCCCTCTCCCAAGATCACCTCAAGTCTCCGATAGGTGCGGAGCCCATCCCCCCACGTCCTGCCCTCTTCCGCTGCTTTGGCAGGTGCCTTGGCCCTCTGGCGTGTTGACGGCCCTCTGGTTTGGGGCGGGTTCCCGGGTGGGTGCCGGCCCATTCCCGGTGGCGGCTTGGCGGGGCCTGGCCCCCCGGGCGGCGGCCGGGGCCCCCGCCGCGGGGGCGGGGCGCCCCTGGGGCCTCTGGCCCTCAGGGCCCGTGGCCGGGACCACTTCGGCGCGGCTGGCTGCCGGCGGAGCCCACGGGCTCGTCCCCGCGGCTCTTGGGGGCGTCGGCATTGCGGTGGCTGGGGGATTTCCTCGGGGTCGTCTCTCCTCTTTCCTCGGGGGGGGGGGGGGGGGGGGTTGCAGATTTCCTGTGATGGCCCCTCTTGGGCGCACTGCTTTGGGGGCCCCTTTGGGAGTCCGGGGTTATGGGTCCCCTGACCCCTGCCTCTGTGCTCGGGGAAGGCGGGTCTTTGGTTCTCCACAACCACTATCGAGCTATTTCATTTTGGATAATTTTCACCTAAACTAGTGCACTCTCACAAACTCCCACAGGTGCAGGGTTCCAGGTATTAAGTGTTCACTTATATACAGAAAGCCTGTAATTTATTTATTTATTTTCTTTCACTTTCTTTTTTCAGGTATCACATTACACATGTCAGCTTAAATAATAATACATATGATTTATCAATGGCGTCAAGGTGTTACTCGATTGTATCTGTTGCTTTCTGTTCTTTTTGCGTCTCTTTCCAGGTTGATGGAGCAGACAGAGGACGTTTTATCATTCTCTCCCTTTTATCTCTTCTTTCTTTCACCTCGTCTCTTTCTTTTTTTTTCTCTTCTTGTTCTTCCTTTACTCTCCTACTTTCCCATTGTAGTGTCCATATAATTTGAAATTCTCCCTGCAGAAATCAGAATAAAACTATTTACATGCACAAATCAAGCGGAGCACAATGGCGTAAGCTGTTGGCTCCACTTGTGAAAGCAAAATCTGTCAAGCTCTATTTGGCATTAAGACATCAATTATTATTGCCACATTGCTAGACAGGACACTGGGGGAAAAAAATAAATAAATAAAAAAGGAAAGGTTCCTGCTATTACTTAATTAATCATGGCCCTACCTAAAATCAATTACTTATTCTCAATGATTCCAAATAAACCATCATTCAACTGGTTTAAATCTTTGGACTCCTCCATCTCTAAATGTCTTTGGAAAGAAGACTACAATACATCTCAAAATGGTTAAAATATAATCCCTGGCTAAATACAGAAACCATATCTAATATTAAGATCCCTGACTTTCCATTTAATAACTCAAATATAAAACAGCAGGTATGCTTTAAAAATATCAACTCTTGAGGTCATTGTTCCAGACTACAGCTTCATTGTCATGGTTCCAGACAGCAGCTTTGAGGTTGTAGTTCTAAACTGCAGCTTTGACAATTTCTATGACTATTTGGCTCGTCGCGACGACTTCGTGGCCATCCTCCTGAACCCCTTGCCTCCTCAGGACGACCTCAACGGTCGCCATCTTGAGCTCTGTTCTCAAATAGAAGAGATTTGAGAACTTTTTTCCCTGGGTATCCTACACTATCCCTAGGGCTTTGATTATGCAGTTTTAAGTTACCATGGATTCTGGAGCACGTTTTAATACTATTATCTGTAAAGTCTGGTTTCTGTCATCAGTGTAACTTTTTTTTAAGTATTTATGTTAGTAGTTATTGTATCTGTTGGATTTGGTTCCTGTTCTAGTCAGCCCCAGTTCATTTTTATTCTATTAGTTCTGTTTTTTTATTTCTGCAGGCTTTTTTGTTTCCCCATTCTTAGTTTAGGTTGGTTACTTCCTCATGTCTGGCAAGTCTTCTTGTTTCCCTGTTAGCTTCAGTTCTTTCTCTGCCCCTGCACTGCCCTTTCTCTCCATTTGCCCTTTTGCATTACTCCTCTCACCTGTGTAATTTACTCCACCTGCTGTTCCTCCATCTCCTCCCCTATATAGTATACTGGTATAGTTCATTAAGTGTTAGGTCCTCTGTAATGTGTCCTGGTTCTAATCATCGTTTTGTTCCGCTCCTGGCTCCTGTTTCCCTGCCTGCCTGTAAGCCTATGTTCTTCATTATCAAAAAAAATACTTTTCATTACCCCAATGCCTTTTCCAAGTTTTTGTCCACAAGTTGGTCTACAAACCAAAACACAACCCTTGACCGGAAAGGAGTCCTCTGGGTCAGTATGATTCTGTCCCCAACTGTACAGTTGGATGAGGCTAGTTGGCAGGTTTTTACACACCTGAAAATGAAGCTGAACACATCCCTCCACACTAAATCAGGTGATCCTAGTAGGTCTTTTTGGAAAAAACCCAGGGGTGTAATGATCAGAATCTAAGCACCCAGCATTCAAACCTGCCAAACAACACACTAAATTTACGGGGTGAATGATAAACAAGTGTAATGGTCACTAACGTTCTCAACGTCCGTAGTCTGGTGAGAACCATGAGTGTCGGTGTGGGCAGGCTGGTAGAAGCGCTAATGTTGCTAGCTCTGATCAGGAAAACCCTGAGTAGGGCACTGGCTGATGTACGGTGGTCAAGGGACAGGCAGAGGGTCAGAACTGTGAAGACAGTGGCAGGCAGGAAGAACAGGGGATGTCAATCCAGAATCCGTAATCCAGGGCGAGGTCCAGAGTCAGAGCCAGGTGATCAGAGGTCCGATGAGAATCCAGAGGGAAATCTAAGACAGGGTCAGGGCATAGTTCCAGGCCCGGTAACAGGCAGGCTTATGATCAGAATGGGCTCAGGCAGGCTCAGATGTCAGGCAGCAGCTCCAGTACGGTTCAAAGGCAGGCAGTCAGATCAGACAGAGGTCAGGCAGGCTCAGAGATAACGAGAGGCAGAAACAGGCTAGCAAGTAATCAGGAAAGGAACGCTGGTTGGTCACCAAAAGATTGTATAATGGGTTTAAACAGAAAGGTTTATGCCATAGCTGTGATGCTACAAGGTTATTTAAAACCAATACTCTTCCTCTATAACACATTTGGAGCTGTAGCCATCTCCACTTTGCCAACATGCTTTCTATTATCTGTTTATTGTTTTCCCAGTTCCTTTTTTAGTGTTTCCATCCCATAAAAACAAACAAGGCATTTAAAAAAAAACCATTCTTTTCTATGTAAAAACTTGAGGGAGAACATAGAGTGCTTTGTGTCATTCAACAATAGCAAGGGCTGGTCAGTAATTTTGTCAGCTTGTCAAAATGGTGCCGATTTTTGGTAAAAACAACAACATCATGAACATAGGCAAAACCGGGTGAAATCAAACTAAGTACACTCAAGCATATGTTCTGAAGCAGGGGTTCCACAGAAGGTATGTAAGCATCCCTAACAGCGAACAGCCTTACCAAACACCTTAACACAGCCTAAAAGAAGCACAGAGACCACCATTAATCTTTATCACACTCTCCGTGCTGCTGTACATCACTTGGATTTTGGCAATAAGATCAGCGCTGTACCCGAACTTCTCCATCGTTTCCAGTAGAAGCCTTGTTCAACGCGGTCAAATTTCTTTTCTTGGTCTAATGCAATCAAGCCCCCTTTTCGACCCAATGAACCGGAGACCTCCAAAACAACAAAACATTTGTATTTAGTATTTTGGCTCCCCCCCTTATAAAAACTCCTCTGGATGTTATGGCGGAAGGGCCCAGAACTTCCTCCCCCTCCCCCCGCAGACACCGGTGGATTTGTTCAGAACTGAAGCACCGGTTGATAAACTTTCCATCATATCAAGGACAATGACCTCTGTACAGCGTTCATGGACAAACTGCACACATTCACTTAAACACACACAACTGATGGTCAATACTACATGGATTCACATGTGACACCTATTGCCTCCAAAGTAACCCTCTGCTGAAATGTTGTCTTGTGATATGTGCTTTTCTTGTGCTGAGGTTTTTTTTGATATCTCAAACTGTAACCTATCAAGGATAAAGTGTGAAAAATGTCAGTTAGATGTTATCTAACAGGGACCTGATGGGTACACTGTATATTGTGAGATATGGAATGGATATATCAGTGGGATTTTACAAACAGGTTTTTGTGGTATGGGGAGCCGGAAACTCACTTTGATGGCTTTTTCTTCTTCTACTGCTTTCATGAATCCACTTACTACTATTTCTTCTTTTATAATAGTGGTTATCTTCTGGTAAATTTTAAATTATAACAGACTTCTATGTTATGGAATTAAAATGTAATTAGGATATGGGCTTCCTCGTTCTTAAAAAACAGCAGAACTCCAACCGCAGGTTGATCAAGTACGGGTCTCCAGAACTGACAAAGACACCTGGATAGGTCAGAAAAACTGATTGAAGATCCAGTTGCCTCCAATTTAAGCCTGTTTGCTATTATGAAATATATTTTCATACTTAAAGAACAACGTTAGTACTTATTCAGTTACAGCCAAAAATGCAGTTTACATAAGAGCTACAAAAGTTCATGAAAGGTCAGTGTTTTGTTTCTGCTTCCTCATTCCTGAAATACTAAACTCTGTCTTGTGATCTAAACCACTGTGGTGAATTTGGCGGGGTTTTTTTTTTAAACAAAAGTAGACTTTTAAAAAAAAAAGTCTTTAAGAGGTTCTTAAGCTTCTGCTGAAGCCTACAAATTGAGGTTAAACGTGTATGTATTTCCAGGGAATTTGCTGAAGTTTGGTTAAATCTCTTTTAAATCTTCTAATACATTTTTATTGTTTCATTTCTTTTTGGATGAAAAAAGATTAAAACGTTTTTATTTGTTTCTCATTTCTGCCTCTTTGTCCGTCACGTTATCCAACAGATTGCAGGCTGTGAGTGGGATGATGAGACCAGAGAAGTTGTGTAGAAGAAAAGGTTTTTTTTGTAATATATAATGAATTAAGTTTCTGTGAAAAAAATCACACAGACTCTTTACCTAATGGAGGCTCACATCTCATGTCAAGATGAATCTGTGCTTTCCTCAGGTCACTTGACCTTGGAGAGGACTGTTAAGATCCCTGTTAAACATATCTGTAAAACTGGCGTGTCGTCAAGTGTTTGGTGGAATGTTTCATGACGGCGAGAATGATTTATCAAGATTCAAGTATTTAGAATCCTACATATAAATCCCTATTTAGATCTCATTCTTAGAAAGACCAAGAATTTTCTGATGGGATTTATAACATGTGTACGAGTTTCATAAATAAAACAGTGAACTGGGCAAAATCTGAGGTTGACTGAGTCCTTTTTCGTGATATAATAACAGAAAGAGATTCTCGGTGTGGGTAGTTTGCTCTCTCTGTCCCACAGTTGAAAGTTTTAAACAGTATGTTTAAAATGGGGAAGTTGTTGCTCAACTCAAACCAAACAAGCGTGGGAGAAAGATTAAATCAACAAAAGTCCCTGGAAGAACTTGTTAACAGATTGCTTTGCATAGTTGAAAATTGGTGTGCATTACTGAATGACTTTTCTGTAAAAAAATGTAAGTATTTCTTAGTTTTTTCTATCTATTTTTATGCATACTCTGTTTATGTTATGGCAACCTTGTATGGCGGCCTTCTGTCTTTTTTCTGCTGCCTGTATTCATCCTTCACTCTGTTAAAAATCAAATCAAATTATTAAATTATTAGCTGTATGGGTTTCTATTAAAGTAAGTTAAGTGATAGTTGAGATGTTGGCAGCTTAACCAAATATTGTAAACAAAAAGTGTCACATAGGCCATTCTCCAATTAATGCCTGAATTTAAATATTTCAGCCATTGAGAGAAGTTTTGGCACCCTCTGGAGGAGGAAATATTCATCACATTGTGGCTCAGGTTTACTAATCTTCATAAGTTACTACAATGTATTTATCCTACAGAACATCCAAACCTTAAAGGGACACTACATTTCTCCTCACAGCTTCCCTCAGTGTCTCTCTCTTCCAGAAGACCATCCCCTCTCCATTCTTCTGTATTGTGTTAAACCCAATATTATAAACAAAGAAAGATGTTAAATACCTAGCAGACTTTGAATATACACCACTGTAACAGAAAGTTTTTGAGTTAAGATCTAAACTCTTTGAGCGTAAAATAACTTACTAATTTAAATTGCAGATGCTTAGAAAATGTCAGCTTTAATTTTCTGAAATACGCCTAAATATTTAACTTTTTTTTTTAAATGTGTGCTAATGCATATTGATATAAATGTTTTTGAATTGTTCATTTTGTATATAGTAGATCAATTGTTTTTAGCTCATTATCATTGGTTGTTGCTGTTATTAAAAGTTAACTTTATTGCTGTTTCAAGACTTCAAACGTGGCGTTGTTACACAGCTGTTCAACCATTAAAGGTGTGACAGAAAATAGGTGTTTAGGTCTTGTTTCAATTAACAATTTTCATTTAGGATATGTTCAGAAAATTCAAAAAAAATAAACATCAGAGAGAAATAAAGCTTTTTAGGATTTTTATTACATCACAAACTACTGATTGTTCTGAATTGTAAATAAATGAGCTGATTGCACAAAATGTACATACTAATGTATCTATGTAAATATTTTTCCTCCTCCTTTACATTGTTATTTGAACTGTCCATTTAGCTTTTTAATTTATTTAATTTAGTTTGTTATCAGCCAGTTTACTGTATAAGAAATAGTTAACTTACCTGGTTAAATATCCGGTTATTTTTATTTGTAAGTTACTCAGCCTCAAATGGTGTAATATCTGTGTTTCACCTCTTGAGAGTAGTGTTTAGATGAATGCGTTTTCCCAGCTAAAAGATGGCTTTGCTGTTTGTTTATATTTTTAGTCAGTAGCAGATTTTTTAGTATATACACACCTTTAGTTTAATAAAACACCAATTACACAAACAGTCTATTATTGTTATTAATTTTAATGTGCAACCCAGATATTTCTGTCTCAATAGTTAATGAACCATCCACTAAATTTTGAAAAACCTTATTAATTTTATTATCTTGGTTCATTAGAACTAAGGGTCAGCATTCCGGTCAAAGATTTAAACCTAACACCAAAGAAGCACAGAGCAACTACCTTATAATGAATTAATTCCTCTATAGTACTCACCCAAAGAGAAATTAAACTTCTGACAAGTTTGATTGTTTTTTTCTATAAAAGTAATTAGACACTTATAATCTTATGACTTCCACAACTCCTGAAATGTTTAAAAATGTACTCTGTGGTTTCTGTTATAACTTTGATATAGTGAAATTGAAGCTTTCAAGTGTCTCGCTACAGTTAAATACAGCTTATTTTTATCACCCAATTTGCAACAAATGTCAACCAAAGGCAGAAAAAAAACATAAAGATTGTATTACTTTTAGAGGGGTTATGTCATGTTCTTAACGTATTTGGCCCACATGCAGATCACACTCGGTAGACAGGAAGCAAAGGGTATTTATTTGAACAGACAACCATGCAGTGGTGAACGTGAGGATAAGTCAAGACGAGTCAACGTCAATGAGAGAGGCGAGGCCGGGACTCGCTTAATCTAGGAAGAGAAGAGAAGGGTTAGACAGCACACTGAGAGTGGGCGGTGTGTCGGTGAGGGAGGGGTAGCTTACCACAAAGCACGGGAACGGGACCGGGGGAGTGGAGCAGAGGAACAGACTCAGTGCTTGCCTTGCAGTGATGGAAGCCAGTGAGTGAGTGGATGATGGGCGGACAGATGGAGCTCAAGTGGGGTCCGAGCCGCGCCGGTGGGAACAGTGATCCGTGGACAGCTGGAGGAACCAGGGAGATCCAGAAGACTTGACTTGGGACGTCAGAGCTTGACAGAGCGCTTGGAGTAGGATCCAGAGCGTGAGGCGACCTGGGAGGAGGAAACAAAGATTAACGCAGGTAAGGTGGGAGCTGTTGGAACACAACGGCCACACAAGGTTAACACTCTGGTGTCCTCCAGCTGTCTGAGCACTGTTCTTATAGCGCAGTCGCACGCTGCTGAACGATCCGCAGGTGTGTACCACGCCCACCTGCCAACTCCAGTCACCCGTGGAGAGAGCAAAGGAGGCAGAGCCGGCAGAAAACTGCACTCTTCTGCCTGCTGAGTCCTGACAGGGCATTGATGTTTATTTTAATTTTGATCAAAGACCTGACTGCATAATTTTCATTTGCTGTTAGAGTCACAAGAACAGTTTTATTTTATTTTGCTCCTATGTGACCAGATAGGAGCAGATATTTAGATTCAATGACCTGGTGGAAGGAAAACCTCAATCAGTTGAATAAGAATGTCTGTTAATATTAATTTTCAAGTTCTGCCACAGGTTCTTGAAAAATCTGTATATTGACTGGACCATTCTACCCTAACCCTACCCATTCCACCCTGACCCTAACCTATTCAGTTTTTCTGCACACACACTGTTTTGCACATAGGCCAAAACATTTTTTGGTCTCACCAAGCCCATATCTTTTTGCAAGCATTTCTTGTGTTTTTTACATAGTGCAAATCAATACTGTGCTCCCAGAAATGCTGGCTCTGAAGCTCCACATCATGGATTATCCACACCTCTCTGCTCCTGGATCAGTAACTTCCTCACCAACAGTCACATCTGCTACACTGATCCTCAACACCGGTACACCACAGGGTCGTATCCTCCGCCCTGTTCTCTTCGACCTTTTCTCCCAGGACTGTTCTGCTGTCCACCTCACAAACACAGTGAAGTTCGTGTACGACATCACTGCAGTGGGCTCATCTCCAACAATAATGAGTCCCACTACAGGGATGAGGTCAGCAATCTGACCCAGTGGTGCTCCAGGAACAATCTGGTCCTGAACACCAGTAAGACCAAGGAGGTGATAATAGACTACAGGAGGTCCAGGAGGACTGAACAAGCTCCTCTGCTGTGGACAGCATTAGGTTCCTGGGCATTCACATCTCTAACCTCTCCTGGACTACGAACACCTCCCACCTGGTGAATGTAGCGCCCCCTTGCCTATATTACTGGCAAGACAACCGAATATATGGGGCACCCTGAGTTTTTCTCATTAAAGGGGATAGAACTGCAGTAGTTATTATCGGATTGGTTATGAGTACCCTTATAAATATTCTGTAAGTATGTATACCTCTTTTTTAACCCAGTAAGAATATCACAAGGAAATACTGAATTGCAAGATGAAATGTCTTTTTTCTATGAAAAGTTAAGATTAAATTAAGTTACATGAATTAAATAAAACATCAAATATCTATTTCTGTGTTACTCAATAAGTCAAAACACACTCAAGAGGCTCAACGCTTAAAATAAACTTACAATGCTTTTAACCTAAAATCTCAAATTCTCCTTTATAGCTCTCCTTTGTAGCTCCTTAGTTACCCTTTAAACCTGCTCGCGAGCAGGCTTAAGTTGGCGCACATGTTGCTAGGACAGCAAGTCCAGGATGAGTTTCGAAGAACCAAACGATGCATGATCAAGCCATATCGTCAACAATCAAATCCAGCTAACTGAGTTAGCGACGTACAAAAAACGGATCCCTACTCTTTTGTTCTGTATGTTTTGAATGGGATATCTTTTGTTCCAATATGAAAAATCAATAAAAACAAATTGATTATTATTATAATATTCGCTATAACATTATAGCATGACATTTGTATCAATCATCTTCTAGCATAGGTGATTCTGCGTGGTGGGAGGAGGGCCCACAAATCAAATTCTGTTTAGGGCCCCCAAGAGGCTCTGGCCGGCACTGTTTTACATTTATGTGGAAATCTATTTGACCCACTATTCTTTGCAGAATTGTTTTCTTTCAGCCACATTGAAGCACGTTCAGACAGTAATGGCAAGTTCAAGGTCACATGTGGACTTCAATCTCATGAGGGGACTCAAAAACCTTTATTTGTTTAATGCTTTGTGTCTTTTAGGTTTCAAATAATTGTCCTGCTGCAGAACTAGTGGCGAAAAGCTGATGACATTCTTCTTTAGAAACATCTAGTAGAAAGCAGAATTCATTGTTCCATTAAAGTTAGTGTGGTATCCAGTGCCTGAAACAGCAAAGCTGACCCAAAGCATTCCATATTGGCTGTTAGTAATAGGCTATTTTTCTGAGATGATGTGGTAGTTTCATGCCAGATCTTACACACCTTCTAAAAAGTTTCACTTTTTTCTTATTAGTCCACAGAATTTTCTGTCAAAAGACTCAGTGATCATCTGTGGCGACTGCTGAAAGGAAAAAGCCAAATGAAGGAGGAGTACCCTGAGGTCATTATATTCAAAATGGAAACAGCAGAAGCAGCTTTAGTGTTCATTATGATTCAAGAGCAGACAAGGTAAGATCATACCTGGAGATGCAATGAGAAGAAAGGTGAGAAGAAAGGTAAAAAGCCTCTTCGTCCTGTTTTATAGCTCACTTATGAGAACATCCCTGTAATCAAAAAATGGAATCCCTTTATATTAGTTTTCATGCTCTTTTACTTTAACGGGGGTTAAAATTACATAAAACTTTTTATAAGAATCTGCATTTTAGTGCCAAAAAGGGAGTAAATGTTTTTGCAATGGATGTGTGTTCGGTGTCCAGTAGCTATTTGTGTTTGTCCATGAAATTAGCATCTATTGCCATTAAGAAACATAACATCTTGATCTGTAGTATTGATAATATGTATGTATTTAATTAGGCTTTTCTAATCCAAGCCGTGTTCTTTTTTCACAATTTTCCAAAAATAACATTTATGATGCTATAAAACTAAAAAGTAATATTTTACTGTACACATTTCTTCCCCTTTTGCATCAACAGAAAAGCCCAGTTTATCAAGAAGGACACAATGAACATGTCTCTGTCATAAAGCTGGGGATCATTCGGTCAGTTAAGATGGCAAAGAAGGGGGAAGGGAAGGAAGAAAGGGAAGAAAAACTGAGAATAAACAGTTTTGAGTCACGCTGTCTGTGGAGGTGGACACGCCTCTTTTCGTCAAGTAGTTTTGGTTCATGTTATGTGTGTAACTGACTTTATCTCAAGTTTTTAAACTGTTTCTGCTCGAACAAAGCAGGATCATGAACTATTTTGGCCTACTGCTTCTCTTTCACGTCACATCTTCAGGTAAGACGGGTTACATGTCGTTACTTGTTTTCCATCCCAGCGCGACATTCTGATAATTTTATTTTCAGTCAGCAGTGACCGTTTGCCAACGGCCTGGTGTTTGCACATGAAACACTGAGACATTGCAGTAGACTTACAGATGTGATCCTTACAGATCGGCTCATCATAATGTACCAAGCTTTCATCGCCTAAATTAACTTTCTGGCATATGTTCCAACCAAATACATGTTTTTGTAACAATGAAGTCCCCGTGTTCTTAAATAAAACATGCAAACCTTTTTAGCGGATATAGAGTGTTTTACTACTTCATGCATTTTATGGAAGACAAGAGCCTACAACTACATCTTGTGCTTCCAAAGGTTTAATTTACTCCTCTCAGCCAATGCTATAAATGGAAATCTGTTCCAGGAGTAGCTAAACATAATGTGAACTTTGTTTGATGTATGTAATAACAGATCTCTATTTACCATAACATCACAAGAAACAGCCAGAATACTGAAACATGGGAAATTATTTGGGTGAAGAATAATTGTTTGGGGACCAGTAGAGTGTAAAATGCATTCCTTATTGAGCATGAGGGTACAGCATCACCTTTTCTGTGATATTCTCTCCCTTCAGTGAAACATTCCCTGCGATATTTCATCACTGCTACCTATGGAGTCCCAGACTGTCCAGAGTTCATCGGTGCTGCAACAGTTGATGAAGTTCAGGTGTCTTGAAGAGCAGCATATCTTCAGAGCATACATTGATAACTTTAAGCAACGCTTAAACCTGACTCAAGGTAATGTGTTGTATAATTTTCACCTCTTTTAGTTCCTCTCTTGTGGTATATCTAAGAGGTATCATACATTTAGATTTGTCACATTAAATGTAATTTTACGGTATTGACGTAGCCAGGTCCATTTTTACCACGGCAACCTGTTGCGGAAGGTGCAAGAATAATTTGCAGAATTTTTCGAATTAATCGCGTATTGCGCAATAGAAAGGATCCATCAGCGTGGCGCGACAGTGTAATTGTAGCTAGAGACTTTTCTTGGTGGCTGTTAGAAACAGACAAACACTTCATTTAACAGTGGCTTTTAAAGAGGAAAAGTGGTGTTAGAGCCATAAATAGAAAATATCTAAGTTATTTGTATGATGGTTTTCTTTTTATTTGTTATCATTATCATATTCAGTAAGAAGATTTGTTCAGGCCATTTTATTGTGAAGTTTAGTTTTACTTTGAAAGGTTTGCTTCCTGTGGAGCCGTATATTGTATTAGAAAAAACTATGTATGGATTATCTAGACACGGAGCAATACAGTTTTACTGTGTAAACTGTGGATGACTTGGGAAAGGAAGAACTTCATTTTTTAGATTAATAATTTTTTTTGTTAAAATTCTCAATTTGCACATGTCCTTTACTTCCCGTGTCTAAGGAATCACACTGAAATTTGGATCTGTTGCCATAACAACTGCCTTTTTAAAATAAGGTATAATAATTAAAGGCAGGCTGCACAGTGGCGCAGTGGGTAGCGCTGTTGCCTTGCAGCAAGAAGGTCCTGGGTTCGAGTACACCCCTGGGTCTTTCTGCATGGAGTTTGCATGTTCTCCCTGCGCAATATTGATACATTTCCCCTTTTAAACAAACGCATGAACACGCAGTTATCTCAGATAACTCAATCCAGCCATACTAATCATAAACAACAGGTGTGTTCGAAGAACCCAATTAGCCGGATCATGATTAGCCGGATGAAATCATCTTGGATGGGTCATTTGATCTTGGATGTTTTAAGCAACGTACGAAGAACGGACCCCTGAGCTGTGCTTGGGTGGATCTTGTCTTGTGTGTGCGTGGATTTTTTGTGCATTTGTGGATTTATTTGTGCATTTGTATATTTTTTTGTGCTTGCATGAATCAAGCTGTGGATGTGTGGATCTTGTCCTGTGCATTTGTGAATATAGAGACTCTCCTAGCTCCATACCCCTGGTCCTGGTTCATTATACTTTTGTGTGTAGCAGAATAATAAGACATTTTCCCCTAACAGAACAAGGCTGGACAATCAGGTGAAGAGGGTCCGTCCACCTCTTATCTCTGTTAGAGGTTAAATCTCACAATTTAACATAAAAAGTTGACTTGCAAATTAAATTAAAATATCTTTCTGTCTCTAAATCTCCCTGTGAAACAGAAGCACAATGTGTGCTTCCAATTGCTTACACTTAATATAATGAAATTACTCTCATCTTTAGTTGGGAAGTGACTGGTAAATGAGAAATTGATATAACATATTGCATCTCGAACTGCTCCGCCATCTCTCCTTGTCTGACGTGTGGTTCATGTCATCATCTGGAACAACTTTTTAAAAACAGCCAGGACAGTTTTCTCCTCTAATAGCGGCTTTGCTGTGTAGAGAGACATACGGTAAGTAACTATCATATCACATTCCCCTTCTGGGCCGACCCTGAGTCTGCAAAGGCGCTGAAACTGAGCCTTCAGCATCTGAACCGTGGCCTATGCCCTGCTGTAATAATGGCGCTGCTGCCCAGGCTCAGACTCAGGGGTCAGGAAATACGACTAAAAGGATAGAGTTTACATTTCATCTGCAATAGGGGAGCAGATATATATTTTATTTTTCAATTCTTGATCGATGGCAATAAAGCATTTAGGTGATAACATTTTATTGAATCTTGTAGTGCATAATTAAATACTGTTGGTAACAGCCATGAGTGACAGATACAGACAGCAGGAGCAAGCAGAAATGGTCAGATACTCAGTAGGAACAGGATTTTAAAAACAGTCCCCCATATACTCTGGTAGTGATCTCATCAGTAGTGTTCATGCAGCATCCTCTGGTGGTTGCACCTTGTAACTGTTGGGGCAATAAAATCAGATTCACAGCGTTAAGATAGAGCTGTGTGATTCCTATCACTGCTATACTGAGCTAGAACTACCATAATAGCCCAGGCCTCCAGTCCAGGGTTCTTCTGGTTCAGAAAGTCTTATTTTCCTGGTTTTCTGTTGGTTGGTGCTGTTCTATTTTCCTGTTTAGTTTTAACTCCCTTGTGTTCACCCTTTGCTCATCAGTTCAGCAGGCAATCAGTATAAATGATTTTAGAGAAATGCTCATTTGCTGGCAATTGAGCGCAGTATGTGTTACATGTCCGAAGTATTATTTTGTACCAGCCATTGTAACCACCTGAAAGAATCCACCAATCATAATTCAGCTTGATAATGACCTCACTAATACTCTGCCCCCCCCCCCTCGTATTGCAGCAGATTGCCATCAAAAGATCTGCTATCATTCTTAATTGAGCAATAAACCTGTACAGTTAAACTTTCTCAGTTGTTCTTTGCAGACTAAAATGGTTTAACCCAAATGCTACACTTTTATACCATATTCTATTGGTATTCTTAATTCACTTTGGTGACCTGCAAATGTAACTTATATATGACCCTGCATTTAACCATTTTGTGTGTGTAGTCTCCATTTTTATTATCGGCAATTTTATTGTCTTCTACTACTACTACTACCCAAATTTCCCCATTGTGGGACAATGAAGGAATAAAAGACTTTTTACTGTCTTCAGTTGTACAGCAGAGGGCAGCCTAGGACTGACCGAATATGTGATATGAAATTTCCTAAAGACCTTTCTTTAAGACCTTTGTTGAAGTTTTTTCTGTTTAACTGGAACATGTGAGGAGAAATCTATTTAGTTCAAGCTTATATGGCTCCTTCCCCTTTCCTAATAAGTCATCTAGATCTAACATCTAGCTGTGCAATCATTCATATTAGCCACAAAATTTCTTTGAGGATACATAAACAAACAATAATGCTAAAGATAAGAATTGTTTAGGCATTCTACACCAGAGTTGTCTAAGTTCAGGACTCAAGGACCAGTGTGCTGCCCATTTTAGATGTTTTCTTGCTTCAACACACCCATATCACATGACTGGTTCATTAAATGGCCTCCATAAAACTTCATGACATGCATGACTAAAACACTATTACACTTAAAAAGTGGGAATACACCCGACTCCACTCAGAAATGAGAACCCTATATGGGACGAAGTGTGCACGCCTCCAAACTGCACCAAGACTCAGCTAAGCTATTTGCTAGGGGACTGAGGGAGTTTGAGAGTTTGGAAGTTCCAAATTGGAACATTGTTGATTAATGTAAAATGTGCCTGTCATCATGTGAAAGATAAGCTGTGGTAATATATTGATGAGTTGGGAGAGAGAAGAAGACGATAATAGTATAACAGGTGCTGAAGAAAAACAAAATTAGGCTTCAGAACTTTAGTTTTACCAGATCACATGGTTTGGTGAAAAAATATTTTATTGTATACCCCTGCCTGACTGTAGCTACTGAGTATTGAAAGACATGCATAGATAAATATAATACAAAAAATTTTAGAAGGAAAGTAAAACAGTGAAAATATAATGCAGTTCAAAATGGAAAGTATTTGTAAAAATTCAATTCAATTCAATTCAATTCAATTTTATTTATATAGTGCCAGTTCATGAAGCATGTTATCTCGAGGCACTTTACAAAGTCAAAATCAATCATTATACAGATTGGTCAGAAATTTCCTATGTAAGGGAACCAGTTGATTGCTTCAAAGTCCTGACAAGCAGCATTCACTCCTGGGGAAGCGTAGAGCTACAGGGAGAGTTGTCTGCATTTTCCATGGCTTTGCAGCAATCCCTCATACTGAGCAAGTATGAAGCGACAGTGGAAAGAAAAACCACCCATTAGCGGGAAGGAAAAACCTCCAGCAGAATGTAATTGTTCACATTATTGTATAGCAATAAATATTTCAATGCAATGTGTTAATAAACGGTAGTTAAACTTCAAATGGAAAGTAGTTATTGTAAAGTAAAGCTAGAGTTAAATTTATGCAGCTTTTTTTTTTTTTTCAAAAGGGCTGTCAAGAGAAACTGAGACGGAGCCAAGAGGAAGTACAGCACATTTTTAAAATGAGTTAGTAGAAATCTGATACAACCTGATAAAAAAGAACAATAAAAGCTACACACCCTGTTGGACAACTTTGATAAAAGGTTATGTTATATAATGTAGTTCAGAGAATCAACAAAAACAACAAAGAGACTAGAATCTTTCCCTTTTATCTCTATTTATTTCCCTTCATTATTTGATGTTCTTGCTGATGGTGTCACTTCCTCGTTGCGTTTTGCATTAGACAATGTAGCTCCCTTGAAAAAGAAGGTGATTATTCACAGGAAGCTTGCTCCCTGGTTTAATCCAGAGCTGTGTTTTTGAAGCACAATGTTAGAAAATGGGAGGTGTTATTCGATTGTATCTGTTGCTTTATGTCTGTTGGTTGTGCTGTTCTTTTTGCATCTCTCTTTCCAGGTGATGGAGCAGACGCAGAACGTTTTATCATTCTCTCCCTTTTATCTCTTCTTTCTTTCACCTCTTCTCTTTCTTTTTTTCTCTTCTAGTTCTTCCTTTACTCTCCCATTTTAGTGTCCATATAATTTGAAATTCTCCCTGCAGGAATCACAATAAAGCTATTAACATGCATAAATCAAGCGGAGTACTATGGCGAAAGCTGTTTGCTCCACTTGTAAAAGCAAAATCTGTCGAGCTCTATCTGGCATTGAGACATCAATTCCTATTGCCACATTGCTAGACATGACACTGGGGAAAAAAAAAAAATTGGAGAGAAAATGGCACTCTACACACCAAGAGGAATCCTACCTAATCTGGAAAAACAGTCCACTGTTGTATAGAAAGACCCTATACAGAGATAGAGCAGCATATTTTTCATCATTAATAGAGAATAAATATGATCCTAGGTTTCTCTTTAGTACAGTTGCCAAACTTACCCACAGTCATAGCTCTGCTGATCCATCCATTCCCTCAGCTCTCAGCAGTAATGGCTTTATGGGATTCTTCATAAATAAAATTGATTCTATTAAAAATAAAATCATTAGCATCCTCCCAAGCATGATTACCTTGTCCTCAGTAAGTGAGACAGTGTTGGAGTAATCTTTAGATCCTGATCAGTGTTTGAACTGTTTAGACGGAGTAGAGCTTTCTGAGTTATCTACAATTTTGGCTTCATCTAAATCTTCAACAGCTGATTATGCTGCAGAGAATATTTTTTATATGCAGTTATTAGTAAAATAATTTCCACTGGAATCATTACAAAAATTGGTTTAAAGGCTAGCCTCAGAATAGGTGGCACTAGCATTAAACATTAAATTTTTATACTTTTTATGCTGCTGTATACATTTTACTCTAGAGTATGGGTTTTGGTTCCATCAAAGGTTTTCCATCATGGAATTCGAGTTCCAGATGTGTTCTTGTTGGGTTTTTATAGAAAGGATTTTCTGCAGCATTGTTAGTTATGGGTATTTTAGCTTTATTCTTTTTTTGTGTTCTGTCTGGCAATTTAGCATTATTGTTATCTCAATGCCAAAAAGAGCCTTGCAGATTTTACTTTCACAAGTGGAGCCTTACTGCTTTCGCCATAGTGCTCCACTTAATTTCTATATGGAAGGAGCTTTATTTGATTTCATGTTCAATGGACACTGAAATGAGAAGGTAAAAATGAAAAAAAAGGAGAGAAATAGATGAAACAAAATGCTAAAAGGGAGAAAAAGGAGAGGAAAGGAAAGAGAGAGAGAGTAATATAACATCCTCTGAGTCTGCTTCTGCTCCTGCAAAGGAGTGTGGGGGAGGTGCTACCTTCCCCACCCCTTCACCAAATGTTGGTCTGGCCCACAATCCTTTAACCACTTTATTCCTCCAACAAAAGCTTTGTGAAATTATTATTTTTAAAGAAATGACCAATATTGTTGCCTAGCCCATTCTCGTCTGTCTTTAGTTGCTGTCTAACTCTTTAGTTTGAATAATGTTTGAGTGACATTTCCTAAGGGCCTGGTATCATCCAACAAGCCCTTAATCTTGGTTTTTAGATCATTTCTCAGACTTCTTATTGATTTAGTGTTAAACACTGACAAGGTTTGTCATGATTTAGGTTTTTGTTTGTTTTGCTTTGGATTTTCTGGACTTTTTCAGCCTGTCACCGCTCAGCCACCAGCCACTAACCTGTCAGCTCTGCCCCAGTCAATTAGCCCACAAAAACTCCATCTGCTATCAGTAATTACTGTCAAATATGGTCACCTGTTCACCTGCCTACATATACCTGCCTCAGCCAACTCATCCCTGCCAGAACATCTCTTCTCATCTCTTCTAGTGTGATGTACTTTGACTCTGCCAGTTCCTGTGTGCTCAAACAGCTGGACTCTTCTGTTTGCTTCTCTGAAGAAAGTTGCCTGTGTCTGCGTGCTGCACAAGTCTGCGTGTTTCCCAGTGACTTCCAGCCAGTCGCTCTCCCCTCTCTGTGGTTCCTCGGTCCACAACGCCTGTTCTGGTCTGTCACTACCTGCATCTTCTGGTACCCTGCTGATCCCTGCCTTTTTCAAAACGTAACTCTGTAACGCTGAATATCAGGTTCACCAGCATTAATCATTACAAGGTTATTATAGTGGGTATTATTGTTTTAACATTCATACTGGCACTGAATGTGACCTTAATGCCACCTTTAATAATATCCTAGAGTTAAATGTTTTTGCTTAAAATGTGCATAAACCAATGTATTCCTCCCTTCACACTTTGGACCTTGTGCTGATATATGGTAATGATTGCAAAGAATTGCCAGTATTTCCTCACAACCCTGTCATATATCACCATTTTTTTAATAACCTTTAAGTTCAATTTAACCGAGTTCTGCCCCCCTAAAAGAAGGTTTCATTATAGTAGATCTTTATCAGACAATGCTGTATCAAACTTTAAAGAGTCTGTCCCCCTTTTAGTTTCCTCAGTATTGTTAGAGATGCAACGATCAATTTTTTTCCGATCCAATACCTGGGCTGAGCATATCGACCGATATCCAATACCGATCTGATACTGCTGTTGAATGAATAAACCGTATACCTTGCCATGTGAGTGAAGGCATCAAGTTTGACATAAACATTGTTAAAAAAGGTAACAAATTAAAGGAGAAGTCCGGTCAAATTCAGAATTCAAACTGCTGAAAGTACTTTAAATCTAAAATTATTACATACTGTTCAATAAATGATAAGCTTTTTTAATTAGGAGTAATTTTCATTTGAATGTCCTTTTATGGGGGCCGCCATCTTGGTGAAGAACAGTACTGCCACCTCCCAGTTTGTGACGTCACTGTGTGGTATCAGCTGTAGAGCAAATCACAATACCCTATCTGTCCCCTTGTAAATAAATATCCGTTTTCATGCTAAAATATTTTTTAACCACTTAAACAAAGATAGACATGGTATTAAGCAATTAAATTTAAATTAATACTGTCAGGACTCAGTCAGCAGGGCCGTGCAGCTTGCTGCTGGCTCTGCTGCCTCCACTCTCTCCACAGGTGTTCGTGGTTAACGGGTGGGCGGAGTGCACACACCTGCAGACACTCCAGCAGCACCAGGCCGCACTATAAGAACCGTGCTCGAACAGAGGGAGGATGCCAGAGTGTTACCTTGTCGCGGTATGCCTAAAGGCCAAAGATCTCCACCTGAGCTTCAGACCCGTGAGTTTTTCGATCCCCGTCTTGGATCTAATCCGTGTTTCCTGTGTTCTCTCCAGTGCACTCGTGTCTTTGGAACCCTTCTCTCGTGTGACTCTGCGCTGTGAAGACCAGGCTCCCGAATCCGCAACCGCTCAGATTCTGCTCTGGCGATCTCCTCCTCAAACTCCCTTGGTGATACCAAGTTGGGCGCGAGCTCCCCCTCCCTGGATTCACCCTGGTCGCCTCGGACTCTCCTGGTTCCTTCCTCTGTTCATTCCGGATCCCTGGACCCGCCGGTGCTGCTCGGACCCCATCCGCCTCCGCCCACAGTTCTCCCGGACGCCTGTCACCACCTCCGCAGGACGGCTGAGTCCACACCACTACCTCCCCGGTTCGGTTCTCGTGCTCTGTGGTAAGCTTACGACTTCCCATAACGTTTCCTTAACTTCTCCCTCAGTTAACCGTGTCTCCCTCTCCTTCAGACTGACCCGGTCTCCAGACTTCGGTTCCCCGCTGCTTCCCCGATCTGCGGCGACAGATCTTCTTCGTGCTCCCGCATTTCTGTTAAATAAACTCTTGTGATCTGACCTGTTTTCCCTGAGTGTTTCTGCATGTGGGCCAAACATTTAAAGCCGAACATGACAAATACCAATTTTACATTTTAGAGACATACAAAGACAACAAATAAGCATTAAAGTACGGTTTATGGGTTGGGTTCTGCAATGTTATGAGTATAAAACTCATCTTTAGAACCAATCTGTGCTCAAAATGGTGATCTGCACCGCCTAATCTACTTTCAGCAGTTATCATCTGTTATTGCAACCGCGAACTGCAGAAAATGCGGGCAGAGCAGCTCCTTCAGAATTTACTCTCTGCTGTCAGGATGAGCTCCAGTGTGTAATGAGGCGGAGGGATATTTCGGCATCACTTAGTTTAGACCCCAAACAATCGACTTCACTTTCAGACCCAAAAAAAAAACTGCAACTCATGAAATTTACGAGCGACTTTAGAAAAAATAAGACCAAAGTTGCATAAAATAAGTGGGCTTCGCAACAGTGAGCATGCTTTCTAAGTATGTCGTATCCCTCCGCCGCTCTGATCGGGTAAACAAATGTTACAGCAAATTCTACATCATAAAGAAAAACCTACCAAAAATCCTCGCTTTCATGTCATCTTGAAGACATCCTTTATCCAAATGTTGGCTACAGACGACGTGTTTTCTCTCTGGCCAGAAGTTCGATGGCAAATCCTCCCTCTTCACGGTGATGATCCAGCAAAACAGCCCATGGTGGATGATGAATCGGAAAGGTGAAAAAACTAATGTTTTTTCCACTTTTACCCGATGTATTGTTACATCCAACCAGGCCAGCTGACAGCTTTGCTAGGGCCCGGGACAACGCAGTCTTTTTGGCCCCCCTCTCTACACCTGCCGCCACCACACACACACACACACACACACACACACACACACACACACACACACCAAAAAAAGTCAACTTAAAGGCATACTATGCAACATTTTTCAGTTAATTAATGTGTTCCATACCGCTTTGGATGATTAAATGAGTCATTTCACGTCGAACAAAGGTTTTCTCGGCCGCCCTGGTGGTCTGTGGGAGAAATACCGTACTTGCAATTGCAAGAGCCCTTGGCCCGCACCCACAGCCTCAGAAGTCTCGTGCATCGCGAGAGTCGGTCTTGCTTTACGGCGAGAACTCCATGTGTTTTTGCCCTGTCATTTACTATATGCACGCGCAAAAGCAACAACAAAGAACCGCATGTTAACGTCAAATAAACATGCAAGCATATTGAGTTTTTTTATTATTATTATTTTATTTTATTTATTTTTTTAGTTTTTTTATTTTTTATTTTTTTTTTGAATGTTGGCGAGGCGGTAGCGTGAGTTTGGCGAGGCGGCCGCCTCACCAACATAGCGCTGCGGGAAACCCTGATGTTCATACTTTCACTGTTAGTCATTGTTTGTACTGACGTTTTTTCGACTTTTCGTTGCGTTCGCCTGTCTGCTAAGCTCAAAACAACCGCGCCTGGCTTGACGGAGAAACCAGAACAGCTGAGCATCTTTATGACAGTGCACTTTTACTTTCGCCCTCTGGGGGGAGCCTCGCTGGAAAATCAACCCCGGTTGCATAGTATACCTTTAACTGTATACTTTATCCCCTGGAAATCTCTGTATTTTATATTGGATATTTTCAACCCATCTATTGAATTTAGTGCACTAGTTGATCTTTTCTTCATAAGAGAACAGCAAGCACTGCAGCCAAAACATGGCTTTTTTGACGTGCTGTATATTAGCCAGTCCCTAAGCTTGATGTATCATGAAACTGTTGACCTTTCGGGTTTTGTGATTTTTATTTTATTATTACAATTGAATAATAATAACCTTATGTTCAGTGTGTTTTCCCTAATCCACCTCTTATATCTTTCAACCTTATGTAATTTTGTCTGTGTTGTGTGCACCTGCCTATTGCTTTAATCCTATAAATTTCCCCGTCGTTGGATGAATAAAGGATTAGCTAATGTTATCTTATCTTAAATAACACTTTTTAATAGGATATATGTACTGGGTTCTTTCAAGGTCTTAATTACATTTTCTGTGTGGGCTCCAGTAACATATGATAGATAATATCTACTTTGAAAGTTAACATGAACTGCTGCTGAAGATGACCACTCTGATCTACCTGGATGTTCTCTGGAGGACTGAAACGCCTCAGTCAGTGACGTCAGTCTGTGGGTCTGGGTCTGTCGGGGCAATGAGAGAAGTTTCGTCTCCTCTCTTCTGTTTCTGTCGGTCGACGTTTTCTTGCCCATGGTTTTTCATGCTTAGATAAATTTGTTGTGTCTCCACTGAATTTAACCGGCTTGTTACAAAACATACAGCTTGATTTCATTTACGGTATTAAAATAGAGCCAAACGGCGCTTTCCCTCTTCATGTTTTACCACTCCTGTTTTATCTCCCTCTCCGAGTTTGAGCAGCGCAGCGCGGTTGTTTGTGAGAGACACCAGAGAGCTGAGTGGGCGGGCCAGGCTGAGCCTGCGTGCTGATTGGCTGGCGCCGCTAAGCCATGTACGAGAGGGGAGGGGGAGCAGCAACGTGCCGTGACACAGACCCAGAGACTTTGGATGAAGCTGCACGCTAACTGACACTCTGACTGACCATTTTAATGGTCAGTCAGAGTGTCAGTTTTGGGCCCCCCTCTTTCCTGGGCTCGGGCAAATGACCCATTTGTCCCCCCCTGTCGGCCATTACTGCCCAAATATGGGCAGTAATGGCCGACAGTGATCCAGACGACAATTTATGTTTTTTTTTTTTATTGATTAACGCTAAATTCATTAAATAACCACAAACATATTAGTTTTAGGTATAGCTAATGATCCCCTGATTTTTCCTTGTTGACCGGACTTCCCTTTAACACAGATTTAGATGTACTCAATATTATTTAATAACAAATAAAGTGTAAATTAGCAGCAAAAATAAATAACACTTCTATGTAATGTGCACTGCAGAAATTTTGAAATGTAATATATAAATATATCAGCTGTCTGAAACCCAACAAACAATGGCTTAATTAACTTGTTCAAAAATACAAAATAAACAGAAGCAGCACTTCCATGTAAACATTTAGTGCAAACAGATATTCAAAATCTATCATATAAAATATAACAGCTGAACCCAACAAACAGAAGTGGCTTAATTAACTTGTTGAAAATTACAAAATTAACAAAAGTAAGACTTTTAAAATATTTTGACAATCAAAACAGGTAACTAACTTAAATGAATGCAAGCATTTTGTGCTTACACCTGACCTGCTCCTGAAGTGAGTGCTGTATTTTGAAAATACACTTCAGGAGCCATGGCAGGATTTTCCTTATGAAAATAAGCATTTCTGCTCTCTCTGGTGTCCGTCTATTCAACTTTTTGTCCACAATTTTGGAGGCTGTGGTGAACAGTCTCTCATTTTTTACAGTTCTGTAAGGGTTACAGAGGAACTTTATGGCAATGGCAACAAGGTAAGGAAACTGATCACTGTTGACTCCCCGGTAATGGTAAAGGTTATACTGAAGTAGCAGTTGTTCTCTCAGTAAAAAAAAAAGAATGCACTTAAGCAGCAGTGCTTGTGTTGCTTAATTCGCCTGGATCCTCTTACTCCTCCAGATTCTATCAATTTCTTTCATTAAGCTGCTCTTACTTGGTGGGGATCCTGCTGCTGCTTCCAGCCAAGGGGTCTTGTCTGCTGGCTCTGAAGCAGCTCTGCTGCGCCTCAAGTCAACTTCCTAAAGTCCTGAGTCAGTGTATCTTTCACATAATTTATGGAGTCTGCACCTGAAAAAAATAAAACATAGCTAGGTGAAATTATGGGTTTCAATTGACTTGCACATAATACAATACACACAATTGCTGTTAAAAATAGCTGGAATTGAAGTGAATTGAATTGAAGTAAGTGTTACTGTGGAGATAAATATTCAAGATTCAATTATGTAATGGTTTACTATCTCACCAGCTTTTATATCTCACATCCAGTAAGGTGGCAACTGCTTACAAGGGTTCATCTTAAAAAAACTGCTGATTCGTTTGTTGACAGACTCTAGCAGGCTGGTTTTCATTGTTTTAATTCCAGAATCTGCCTCATTTCCTCATTCAGGATACGCTCAAGGACTGTGATGGCTGGAATGATGTCAGCGGCAGAGATGGTGGTGGAGCTGACTTTCCTGGTGTGCTCTTCAAATGGTGTTAAAACAGTCATAGTTTTTTCCAGCAAAGTCCACTGGTGGACTGTCAGTATTGCTGGCAGGTCATGATCAACAAAATAGAAACCAAGGGCTCACCTCTGCTCCAGATAACTATAGAATATAATATGTGATGTTCCATCTCATACTGATGTGTTGTTAAAGGCGTTTAGGTTGCATTTTGAGCTGAATATCATGGAGCCTTATTGAAGTTGTTTGGATCTAAGCCAGGTTTGTTTAGCAACAGAGTGATCAAAGCAGTTTTAAAGAGAGAGGGAACAATTCCAGTGGTTAGTGATGAGTGAATGAGAACAGCCTGAAGGCAAGACCAAGGTTGTAGGAATAGGATCAAGACTGCAGTTAAAGGATTTAGATTAACAAATAATTTCACAGATATCAGAAAAACTTTGCGAGAAAAAGAAAACAAGAGAATGGGTGACAGAGAGGTAGGATTTCAGAAGTGAAGAGAGGTGTCACATGAGGTGGCAGACAGGTGAATCCTTTGAATTTCCTCATTAAAAACAACACCATAAAATGTGTGTGTGTGTGTGTGGGGGGGGGGGGGGGGGGTGCATGAAGAAGTTAGAAATTGTTGTTTAAAAAACTATTATGAATTACTTTCAGTAGAACAGACCAGTCAGCATAACACCTGGATTTTGTTTAGGCAATTAGTTCCTTATTTTTTTGGTATTTCAGTTTTATAAATTTCTTTGTGGATTGTGAGACCAGTTTTCTTATGGAATCGTTTAAGTTGATGACATTTAGCCTTCATAGACCAGAGCAGACCCGGCTGCAGAAACAAATTACAGGGGGGGCATTCCATTTTTTTAGGGGGGCACACTTTAAAAAGAAAAAAAATTATATTATATTATATATATATATATATATATATATATATGCTTCAGGCTGAACAGTGGCTCTGTGACTACTGTAACGAACAAACAAATAGCAATAGTGTAGTCAGTGTTGCCAAATTAGGCAGGTTTCCAACCAATTAGGCTGTTGAACACATTGAGCTGGAAAAAAAATAGCTTATGGGCAGATAAAAAATTTCGGAAGCTTTTCATAACATTTGTTGGGCTTTTAGAAAGAATTACTAACAAAATATATCAAAATAGTCATTATCTATTTTTTAAATAAGTTGAATCTGTCGATCTGACATCATCAATGAATAATAGTTATAATGAATAATATTGTTATAATATAAAAAGCGGTTTGGAAAATGGATGGATGGATGGATTGTTATAATAAAACAAGAAAAGAATAATGGTTAATCAAGTGTTTGGTCAGTGTAAACGCCCAAGAGTGTCATGGTTTAGGTTTTGTCTGGTTTCTTTTCGTGTCATTTTTGCAGTTCATTCGGCTCACCTTCCTTCAGCAATTAGTCACACCTGTCTGGACACTAATTAGCCTTCATTCCCGTCACCTGTCAGGCTTCCTTTATAAACTCACCTCGGTTGTTTTCTCGTCGCTGGCTCGTAATGTTTGTTCCTGACCATCATGCCTGTCTGCTCCAGTTTCCCCGCCTTGGTTCCTGTCTCGTCAGGTTTGGGTTTTGTTTGGCTGCGCTGCTAACTTTTGGTGACTTCGTCTTGGTCTCGTTCCTTGTTCCGCAGCAGCCCAGCTCCACTTTGCCTTGGGATTATTGTTCATGTTTTTGGACTCTGTACCTGCCAGCCAGCAGCCAGCTCTTGCATCCTTCACCTCCGACTGGTAAACTCTGGTTTTTTCATGTCACCACCATCCACCTGCAATAAACTGTCTTAACGAACTCCTCTGTGTGTGCGTGCTGTGTCCGGGTTCATCCACAACAAAATCATGACAAAGAGGGGTTGAGTTCTACTTATCAACTTAAAAATATTTCATGACTGCGTGTAAGAGAAATGTTTAATTGAGCTATACTGAGAGAAATTACGTTTATATTAAGGTAGATTTACAACTCACGTTGGGAAGCTATTTATAATTTATTTTTTTCCAGGTGATATATCCTGATTGTTAAAGAGATCTTGTGTGTTATTTGGTTGTCTGATTGTACATTTTGTTTGGAGCCCATATGCGCAGTTTTTTTCTTTGCTTTGGCGCAGTTGTGTGCTAATGGCATGTTCTTATGTGTTTAATAGTTCTGTGCTTTTAACATGAGAGAGTTTGAGATTTGGGCTTGTTTTTTTATTTTAGGTTTTGCAGGTTTTATGCTGGTTTGGGTTACTGGAAACTAACAGTGACATAGGGTAACCTGTAGCGCTGTGTCTTAACTTAAAAGTCCAGCATAAGCTACACGCTAATAAACATGAGCGCTGGTGTCAGGCTGAACACTGACTGAAGTAACAATTCTGACTAGAACAGGTTCTGTAATTACAGCAGCTATGAGAACAAGGAGCAGAACAGCTTGTGCTCGTAGCTGTCCTAGCTAACACTGCTAGCTGTCCTAGCTAACACTGCTAGCTGTCTAGCTAACCCTCCTAGTGTGAATGTTTGCTCCAGTTTAGACTTCAGTGCTGACATTTCAAACAGAAATTAATAACGCTCCTCCCAGCTCGCTCTCTGCTTCGTTGTCACTTCTTGTAATTGTTTGGTAATCAGACCAAATTTTCATCCCACTCTACCGACACCAACGGTGACCACAACCGAACTGCGGCGGCGACTGAAGACTCGGTGTCCCGCCCCACTCCAGCTGTGATTGGCTAGCATGTTGCCGTCAGTCGTTGATTTGATTGGTTAAATTGTATGATTGGCACATTAAAGATAGTACTAAAAGGACGATGGCCACTCCGAGGTAAAAAAAAAAAAAAAAGACAGCTTCCAGTCCAGGGCGGGCACAGCTGGCTCATAGGGCGGGCACGGCCCCCCAATGCCCGCCCATGCCGCCGGGTCTGGACCAGAGTTCAGGGGTAATCCAGGCAGTGTGTGTCAGGTGACGGACTGAGTTTTCACTGGAGCAAGATAATTTAGAATGTCATTTAAACAGTTATTACATTTACAAGCAAACTCATCCGGGGTGGAAGAAAAATCTGGAATGAAAGTTCTGGAGGGGGGCAAGAGACAGTATAGATGTTTATATATCGTTAATATTCAGAGGGAGATGTTAAACGAAAAGAGAAAAGGATCAGTTACTAGAAGATTATTAGTTGAACAGTTGGAGGGTGTTTTGCCATTAAGCCATGCCGGATGGCAAAATCAAGCATGGCTACATCAAAATCAAAAAGGGATTGTAAGCAAAGAAATTTCAGACTTTCACAGGCACCAGGAACTGACGGAGTAAGCAAGTACGATGTGACCAGGCCAGTAAGTCTAGGAAAGCAAAACAAAAAAAATGGCGCCCCATTGGGTAAAGCGATCGAAAGTTTGGCTTCTTTTCAAAGGAGAAGTCCGGTCAACAAGGAAAAATCAGTGAATCATTAGCTATACCTAAAACTAATATGTACGTGGTGATTTAATGAATTTAGTGTTAATCAATAAGAAATTAAAAGCATGAATTGTCATCTCAATCACTGTGCATGGGGTTGGCCATTATTGCCCAAATATGGGCAATAATGGCCGCCCGACATCACATCTTGTGACGTAATGTCGTGGTATGGCACTGCGCTCTACAACAACAATTATTTTGGATTTCCAGAGGACTTCACCATTGAAATTTGCGAGAGCTATTGTTGAAGCAACAATGTCCACGTGCATGGCAGTTGGATGTTCCAATACATCGGGTAAAAGTAGAAAAAACATTAGTTTTTTCACCTTTCCAATTCATGATCCACCACAGGCTCTTTTGTTGGATTGACAACTTGCCATCGAACTTCTGGCCAGAGAGAAAACACGTCATCTGTAGCCAACATTTCGAAGAAGAATGTCTTCAAGATGACATGAGAACAAGACTTTTCGGTAGGTTTTTCTTTTTTATAATGTAGAATTTGCCTGGACATTTGTTTACCCGACCAGAGGGGCAGAGTGATGTGAAAAACACTTCGATAGAATGCTCACTGTTGTGAAGCCCACTTATTTTATGCGACTTTGGTCTTCTTTTTTCTAAAGTCGCTTGTAAATTTCATGAGTTGTGGGGTTGCAGTTTTTTGGACTTGTTTCTGAAAGTGAAGTCGTTTGTTTGGGCTCTAAACTAAGTGACACTGAAATATCCCTCCGCCGAGTGAGTAAAGACAGAAGGAGCCGATCTGACCGTATTTTCTTCAGTTTACGGTTGCAATAACTGATGATAACTGCTAAAAGTAGATTAGGCATTGCAGATCACCATTTTGAGCAGAGATTGGTTCTAAAAATGAGTTTTATACTCATCTACAGAACCCAACCTATAAACCGTACTTTATTGTTTATTTGTTGTCTTTTTATGTCTCTAAACTGTTAAATTAGTATTACTTTAAATTTAAATGCTTAATACCATGTCTATCTTTGTTTAAGAGGTTAAAAAAATTGCCCCATATTGGAATCGATAAGAAAATCGATAAGGAATCGAATCGTTTCACAGAATCGATAAGGGAATCGGAATCGTGAAAATCTTATCATTTCCCAACCCTATTCAATGGTGTTTTTGTATAACTTTAAGATTAACCGATTTTAGCGACCAATCACTATTATGACGGCAAGCTTCTCAGAGGTGTAATCAAATTAATAAAATTGAGCATGCTAAAGTTTACTGATTTTTACTGAGAAAATCATTCTATAAAATGTTATTTTGTCAAATAATGTTTCTTTAACTCGGGATTTGCATTGTGAATGGGTTGAAACACATACCAAATGTTGTTCTGAATTAGTTAAGCTAATTTAACCTCATTCCACATTCTTTGAGATTAACTTTGATTCTTTGACTTAGATCTGCAGTGAGCCGGGATTCACTGCATAATTCTGATGACGATTAACCACTTTGTTTTGTTATTTTTATTTCTTTTGTGTGTACATAGTTCCTTAGCTTCTTTTTATCTTCATTATGCCTAGTAGTTTTAGTTAAGTTCACTAGCCTGGTAGATGATCTGTTGATTGAAACATAGTATTAAGGGCGCACTGGTGGCGCAGTGGGTAGCGCGAACCATGTGCAGAGTCCTCAACGCGGGTTCAACTCCGGGTCAACCTTTGCTGCATGTCTCTCCCCCTCTTCCACCCCCCCCCCCCTACAGTGTTAAAAAGTTAGCCACTAGAGCTGTGAAAGAAATCTCCAAAAAAAAAAACAGAAATATAGTATTAATTCAGATAAACAGCATTCTAAAGTGATGTTCTCTTCAAGTTCAAGAATTTATTAACAGAAATTGTCATGATTTGCTATTGAACCCGCACACCACAACAGTTAAATTTAACAGTTTATTGAAGTTAGTGGATGGTGGAGGATGGAACCAAGAGTCTGTACTGAGCTGAAGCAGGAGGATGGTGAAGGCAGGAACTGGCAAGCAGGTAGGAACCAGAGCATGGAGGCAGCAGAAGCACAGCAGACAGGAGACTTGGAACCAGGCTTGACCAGCAGCAAGACAGACTGGAGGAACTTCGGGCTGGACGAGACTGGATGAGGTGAGCAGCAGAACAGAGGTAAGCAAGAAAAACAGAACCAACATAAAGAACCGACAATGAAGGACTGAATACTGGGAGTTTATATAGTGAGGCTGACAGGTGTGCTGAATGCTGGCTGATGATGACTGACAGGTGTGGATAGTTACTGATGTGGAGAGGAGACTGGAATGTATGGAGGGTGAAAAGTTACAAAACAAATGTGCATGTTGCAGCAGACAGGCTGCATCATGACAGAAATAAAATGAACATCCAGAGAAGTCACTTATTTATTCTATATTTGTGCTGAGTTTGTTGTTAAAATAACGTCAGTGCTCGAATTATTCCTTTCAATTATTGTCTAAATATCACTGGACAATACCTAACAGACTTTGTTGTAAGTCTGTTATTTATTAAACTTTAAATAACTTAGAACAGTGTGTAATAGCACAACAAGGGGGGTTATACCAGAGCAGCAGATCAGATCCAGGGTATAACCTATAATGGGTGTAGGAGAGTCAGTTAACTGATGAAATCCAACATTTTCCAGGTATGATAAGAAGTCTCTGGTGAAGAAAATATTAAGATTTTCCATATGTATACTGAAATCCCCCCTAATATTACATTAAGAGAGATAGAGGCAAGGTGGGTGAGTAGATCTGCAAGTTCATTTAAAAAGTCCTTGTGTAGCTTAGGCGAGCGGTACATTACAGCGATGATAGTAGGAGTAGGTCTAGGGAGTTAACATGCTATGCACACAACAGAAGTGAGCCCAAGAACTGAGACCACCAGTACCTTCCATTTCTCATGGTGAATTGGTAAATGTTTAATGGCTTGTATTTATATAGCTCTTTAACAAATTCAATGACGGCAAAGCGCTTCACACTACAATCAGTAATTCACCCATTCACACCCTGACAGAGCTATGTTAGTTGCCCTGGGGCAGACTGACAGAGGTGAGGCTGCCATACATCGGTGCCACTGGGCCCTCTGATCATCACCAGCAGGCAATTTGGGTGACGTGTCTTGCCCGAGGACACAACAACTGAGACGGTCGGAGCGGGGGATTGTACCGGCAACCCGCCAATTGCAGGATGGACTCCCTAACTCCTCTGCCACTGTTGCAAAACTAACTCCGCTGTATGACTTCCGTGGGTGGGAAAGGTAAACAAACTCCGGTGGAGACGCATCATTGAGCTGAGAGTAATCTTTGGGTTGTTTTCAGGTTTCAGTCAGAGAAACCTACGGTCCACAAGGCAATCTTGGATGAAATGACATTTGTTGATGAGCGAGTGGATGTTGAGAAAGTTGAAGTTGGATGTTGTCGAGTTTGACTGGAGGCCTAACTAGCCTGGTAAGCGCGCTGCTATCAATAGTCCGGAAGGGTTTTCTGTGACAACGACGAGTGGTGGACCAGATGGATTTGGCAGTGTTGGAGTTGCTGAAGTGGAAATTATGGCGGGATCCACAAGAAATATATCTCTGACAATTTAAAAGATGTATATGTGGATGGAGCTATAACGTAGTTGGTGGAGAGTCAGTCAAGAAGCAGCAGATCTGGAGGAGCTCAGTCGCAGTGTACTGGAGTAGTCTCAACCCAGGTTAAAGAAGTAGTGAGGATACAAACTACAGCATCCCAGATGTAAAGTTGGATAGCCCACATTGCTGACGGCTGCAGCTGGATTGGGTCGTAGAGCTGAGTGGAAGGCTGAGCTGGTAGACTGAATGTATCCTCTGGGGCCTTTAAGAAAAGGTGTGATTATACTGAAAGATCATGTGACATTTTCATTAGTTATAGGACTTTTGAATATATTTGGTTGCACCAGTATATTTAGGGGTAGATACATATGCATGTGCCAATTTTTATTTTTTTATTCTTTTTTAAATCTGTGTTTTTCTTATTTCACTGTACCCCCTTAGACTATTTGGTGCAAATCCATCACATAAAATAAAAACATTTAAGAAACATTGTTACATTCCAGGTTGGAATGTAAAAAAATAGGTAAAAAAGCCCAGGGGATTGAAAACTTTCGGAAGCAAATGCAGGGACTCTCATCTCTTTTCCCAGAAGGTTACCTTGCTGACATACCTCCTCTGCAAAGATAATGCTCTCTAGTTATTTCTATTTCTATACTTACCTGCCTGCCCACTCTCTCTACCTGACGAAGAACTGGAAATCAAACAGAAGTCGTATGATGCCACCATATTGCTTTCTGCAAACCTCAGCCAAATCAGGAATGGAAACTCCCCGGCCTCTAAAAAAAATTACCAACTCCCCTACCTTTATGTTACACCAGTTCACTCATTTACATTTTATTTGTTCTATTTAAAAAAAAAAAACTTGTTCAACTAACATATTCCCTTTTTCTGCCCAGCTTCTTTGCAGGAGACAGCAAATAATCATGTTATTTCTCTGTTTACAAAATTAACATCTTAAAACTGTTCCTTTCACTCACTGCTGATCAGTCTGTTGAAAACAAACATAAGAAACTATTTTTATCTTGTTATTGTTCACATGTTTTACCATGTTTGCCCTGAGGTTCTCCAACTTTGTGGTTCAATGTAAGGCTGTTTCCTGTTCGTTGATTTCCCACTTTTATGTGACGTAGCATTGAACATGTTGCTGAACAAGTTATACAAGCCATAGGACTTTTGTTGTTTTTGCATTTCACACTGTTACTTACCCATAAAAAACCCTGTTTAACTTGGCTCCATTTCTGGTTCTCTTTACTGCCTTAGAAAACCCTGCTTATCTCTACTTCTATTTTAGATTGACAATCTCCCTTGATAATTATACAAACCAAAACTACTGAAAGATTACTGTGTGGACACATTGTACTTGGAAATAGCTTGGATATTTAAAACTGTATGAAATAATCGACTATTACTTTACTTGTATTTGCAGTGATCTAATGAAACAGATAGAGGAGCCAATAATTCAACTGAGACACAGGAGCAGGTTTAAAAGGTTTATTTAACCAAAAGGTTTTAAAGGGCTTGAAACAGGCCGGAGTGCACTCAGAAACCACTGTAACAGAGAGTAAGGTTAGTGGCTGTAATCGACTCATTGGAATGTAGTGAACACTTAAATAAAGCCACTAACCTTCTCTGAATCTGACAGGTGACACTGGATCTGATACATGGATCCAAGGGCTCCACTTGCTTGGTATGAGGAAGCAGAGATAACAGGCTTGGCATGAAGCAGCTTGAGCAGGCAGTCCGAAAAACAGGCCAGGGTCATACACGGTGGATTAGAGGCAGGCAGAATTACCAGAGGGCTAGGCAGGTTTTGTCAGAAGGCAGTACAATGTCCCATCTGGCCATGGACTAGAATTCCGATGAATTTTGAACATGGGATGGGTTGTAAGCAAAGGAATTTCACACATCCACACAAAGACAGCCTCTTACAGCAGGGATGCCTCTTATGAGCCTAGACCACTCCTCACTATCTCACACACTTCTTCCTGGGACTCTGAAGGAGGAGGTCTACCCTGAGGGCCAGCCATGCGCCCACATGGGCCTCAAAGATGCCCACAAGTTGAGTAAATGTGTCTTCTGTGAAACTCATCTCCCCTGTGGAGCGACAAAGGGGGAAATTATTGTCTCTGCAGGGTGGAGGACCTGACTGGCATAGGAGAAACTGACGGCCAAATCAGACTTAAGTCCTAATTTATGCGTCAGACGCATCAAAGAATCCCTATGCCAAAACCAATTCAATTCAATTTTATTTACACAGCGCCAATTCATGAAACATGTCATCTCGAGGCACTTTACAAAGTCAAAATCAATCATATTATACAGATTGGTCAAAAATTTCCTATATAAGGGAACCAGTTGATTGCTTCAAAGTCCCAACAAGCAGCATTCAATCCTGGAGAAGCGTAGAGCTACAGGGAGAGTCGTCTGCATTGTCGATGGCTTTGCATCAATCCCTCATACTGAGCAAGCATGAAGCGACAGTGGAAAGAAAAACCACCCATTAGTGGGAAGGAAAAACCTCCAGCAGAACCGGGCTCAGTATGAACGGTCATCTGCCTCGACCGACTGGGGGTTACAGAAGACAGAGCAGAGACACAACAAGAGAGACAAAAAAGCACAGAAGCACACATTGATCCAGTAATCTGTTCTACATTAGATGGTAATAGCAGGTGATCTGTCTTCCCTGGATGATGTCACAGTTAACAGAACGCCGGACCAGGTGTACCTACTATGAAGAAAAAAAAAAGAGAGCAAAAAGTTAAAAGCTGAATTGACAGTCATTTCAATGTAATGCAATGCAAAACTGGAGAACAGTAAACTGGAGAACAGTAGAAATCAGTAGAGTGAGAAAAATAGGCCTTGATGTCCTCCAGTAGCCTAAGCCTATAGAAGCATAACTCTAGAGATAGCTCAGGGTAACATGAGCCACTCTAACTATAAGCTTTGTCAAAAAGGAATGTTTTAAAATTAGTCTTAAAAGTAGACAGGGATTACAACCAGCTTTGTTTATTGTTCTCAGCTGTTGCAGGAAGCTGATTCCAGACAACGTGGAGTGGGCAAAAGCCGACACAGGACTCAGTATCCCAAGCTGAGAGCTAAGAGACTTCTTGCAAGACCTCGGACCGGCGTGCTCTGACGGTGTTTCGGCTAGCTCAGAGCCGCATGTCTGCTGCAGCTAAGCAGCTATCCCCTGCTTACAACTTCTTCCAACAGGATGCCCGAAGTGAAGCGAGCTGACATGAAGCACAGGTTTGGCAGAGAAATAAACAGGGAAAGTTAAATGGTTTATTTAGAAGGTTTACGTAATGCGTTACACAGTGTTTTTAAAACACATGGAGCTGACCCACATAGTTTCCGTTAGCATTTTGATATCATGCCATTCCTGATGTGATTCGAGTATGTTTTATGGTTATGACAAACATTATCTCCACAAGGGTTTTATACATTGATGGGATATGTTACGGTGGCAGCACAGCAGGGGTGAGTGTCCTGTTTTCTTTCTGTTTATCTCAGCATGTTCTGTGTTATTTTCTTTGGCCCTATGTCTCGCCCCTTCCTACGGTTCTCTTCCCTGCGTTCTGGAACCATCCTCCGCCAAGCCACCGCCTTCTGCCACCTTCACACCTGAGACTCATCATCTTCATCACACGCAAGATAAAAACCCGGTCGATCTCACCACTCATCACTGGATCGTCTGCTGCATTCATCCTGGTGCCGCTGATTCTCCTAGAGCTCCCTGCGTCCAGACAAAATATTTCCCTGGTGTTTTCCCTTGCGCTAATTCCTTTTCTGTGTTTCCTTTCAGGTTCACTCACCTTGCTGATCTTCAGCCAGCTGGGCTCGCAACCGATTCTCCCCTCCCGGACGCTGCCCCTGCGGCTCACCATCCACTTCTCAGTTGGTTGCTCGCCGGCCGGTGCCCTCCTCCTCTGGGTCTCGAGTCAGTCGTTCCCGGGTCGCCTGGGTTAGTCCTCCTGGTCCGCGTTTCCATCCACGTTCCTGCGCCCTCCCCCCTGGAGAACCGTACTCCCTGCTGTACTTAAATCCTCTATTAAAAGAAACTTTTTTCTGAGTGGTTGCGTGTGGGTCCGTTCTGTCAAACCCTAACAGGATATTGATGTTTGTGTTTATCCGATCCGCTCATTATGACTAGAATAAAGCCGAAGATTTTTAGTTAGTGCCAAATGTCCACTAGCCTAAATGCTATTAGCTTCCGGTAACTTCCGGCTTCCCGGATGCACGACTACGATTCATTTCAAACATAAGACACCTAGCCTCTCGGAGGTATAATCGTATTAATAAAATCAAACGTCCCTAGAGTTAATGATTTTACTGAGAAAATCTTTCTTTAAAATGTTTTTTCATCAAATAATGTTTTGTTTAACTCAGGATTTGCATTGTGAATGGGTTGAAACACATACAAAATGGTGCAGCTAGAGTTCTGATGAAAATCAACAAGAGGGATCATATTTCTCCAATTTTAGCTTCCCTTCATTGGCTTCCTGTTAAATCAAGAATAGAATTTAAAATTCTCCTTCTAACGTATAAAGCCCTTAATAATCAAGCTCCATTGTCATGAATCTGAAACAGAGGACCCTGAATTCAGCCAGACAAGCAAAAGGTTGTAATAAAAAGGTGATTTATTAACAAAGCAAAAAAACCAAAAGAGGGCACCAAGCCAAAAAGCAAAGAGGCAGTGTCCAAAAAACTTAAACAGTCTACAGCCAACAACCTAAAATAAACTGGTCAGAAGTCAGGCTGGTCTATTAACAAAAAGAGCAGAACAGGTCAAATAATCCAGGTAAAAACTAACAGAATCAGGTTGGGTACAGGCAGACAGGATCAGACTTACCCCAGGCAGGAAACACAAACACAATGATCGGGCAGAGTGCAAGGAACAGAGGCAGGCATAAGTAGGGGAGTGAGCAGGTGAAAGGAATCAAACTAATTACCAGACTAAGTGGAGCTGATCAGGGAAGTGGCTGGAGGTGGAACTGAACTGACTGAATAACTGCCATGTGAAAACAGGTTAAACTAACTGTAAACAAGCTAAACAGGAACCTAGACAAGACAAAACTCAAAGCAGCCAGAGAACCTAAGGCAGGAGAGTAAACAAACCAAAACAGAACCTAGAATATTACATCCATCATATATCAGAGCTCTGATTACCCCGTATGTTCCTAACAGAGCACTTCGCTCTCAGACTGCAGGTCTGCTGGTGGTTCCTAGATTCTCTAAAAGTAGAATGGGAGGCAGATCCTTTAGTTATCAGGCTCCTCTCCTGTGGAACTAACTCCCAGTTTTGGTCCGTACTTTTAAGATTAATCTTTAAACTTTCCTTTTTGACAAAACTTATAGTTAGAGTGGCTCATGTTACCCTGAGCTACCTCTATAGTTATGCTGCTATAGGCCTAGGCTGCTGGAGGACATCAGGGCCTATTTTTCTCACTTTACTGAGTTCTACTGTTCTCCAGTTTTACATTGCCTGTCATTTCTGCTTTAACTTTCTGTTCTCTCTCTTTTATCTTCATAGTAGGTACATCTGGTCTGGCGTTCTGTTAGCTGTGACATCACCCAGGGAAGACGGCTCACCCACTATTACCATCTAATGTAGAACAGATTACTAGATCAATGTGTGCTTCTGTGCTTGTTTGTCTCTCTTGTTGTGTCTCTGCTCTGTCTTCTCTAAGCCCCAGTCGGTCGAGCCAGATGACCGTTCATATGGAGTCCGGTTCTGCTGGAGGTTTTCCTTCCCGTTAATGGGGAGTTTTTCTTTCCGCTGTCGCTTCATGCATTAAACCCTTGCACCAACATTTGAGCATGGAAAGAAATAGCATTTGGATTATCTGCTAAAAGATGCCAGGATATAAATGTATGAATTGTTTGGTGTAAAATAAAAAGTTCAAACATCTTATTAGTAAAGTTGCAGTTAAATTTCATTAATAGCTATGTTATCCAGTTTAATAGACGTCATCTCGGGACTTGTTTAAGTCGTTTTAAAGTCTCATAGTGTTTCCTTCCCCGTGATGTAAAGCACTGGCACATTCAAACCTTTAAAATTAGCGATTATGGGTGCTGATCTGTCCAGGGTGTACCCTCTCGCCCAATTGACAGCTGTATATAGGCACCAGCACTCCTCGCAACCCCAATAGGGATAAGCGTGTTAAAAAATAGATGGATGGATGGGTTATGGATGCTTACAGGCTTCAACCCAAGCGAGATTGCATTCAAGCCGCTGTTAAAAATGCCGAATTTGGTTAAATGTGTAAATTCTGTGTCACGACAACTCATAGCACTTAGCTGAAAAACATCAACCAGGTGGATTGTGAAGAAGGAGAGGTGTGTTACTTCATATTTTAAAGACACTAAGTTTGATATATTAAAACTCTGAAGTGATAAAGTCATATAATTAATTGGGGTGAAGGGTGGTCATTGTGCAGGGTCCAATCTGAGACTGCTAAGATTTGTGTGTCATCTCCTTTAACCCTAAAATTGAGGTTTGTAACTCACGTCATTAACTCATTGTGTGCTTAGGTAGAACATTTTGAATCATCCATAGGTGTCAGTTTTAAGATAGTGGCATGCAGATTTTGGCATTGCAATGTATGCCAAAATTTGCCTCCACCAATGAGGGATTGATCAATCCATCTGTGTGATTTGATTGAATTTGACTTTAAAGTGGCTTGAAATGAGATGTGTTGTGAACTATAAGAATAAAATTGTATTGTATTGAATTGAATTTGATCCCGCTCATTGTTTTTTTTATTTATTTCAATTTGTTTTCTTCCAAAACTGACCCATGTGTGGGGACTCAATTAATGAGGTTATTCGGTAGTCTATAAACCCTAATCAGCTAAAACACTGCTAAACCTGCTGTATTGGAGTGAAGTGTAGGAGAATATGAAACAATGAAGGAAATAGGTTTATATGTAAGAAGAATTTAAAAATTGATTCAAGATCTAAAACCAAGATTTGGAAAACAGTTATAAAAATGTGAAAGCTCGACATAATTGAATAAATAAATAAATAAATAAACATATTTTAGGAGTAGTAGCGTATGCTAAATCAACCTTAACTAAAGTGTCCTACCCAGTGTAAAGAGTTACAGAAACCTGTTTTGTTACTCTTAAGGGCTAACATTGATTTCCCCATTTGATGAGACTACATTGATTAGTGTCATGCTGTCTGTGGAGGTGGACACACCTCTTTCCGTCAGGTTATTTTGGTTCCTGTTATGTGTGCCGCTGACTTACCTTGAGTTTTTAAACTGTTTATGCTCGAACAAAGCATGATCATGAACTACTTTGGCCTACTGCTTCTCTTTCACGTTGCATCTTCAGGTAAGACGGGTTACATGTTGTTACTTGTTTGCTATCCCAGCGCGACATTCTGATGTTTAATTTTCAGTTGACAGTGACCGTTTTCCAGCGGCCTGGTGTTAGCCCATTAAAAAAAACACGAAACACTGAGATATTGCAGTAGTTCTACTGCTGCACAGGAAGATGTGATCATTACAGATCGGTCGATTAACTTTCTTGCATATGTTACAACAAAATACATGTTTTTGTAAAGATGAAGTCCCCGTGTTCTTAAATAAAAGATGTTTTACTACTTCATGTATTTTATGGAAAACAGGAGCCTACAATTATGTCTTGTTCTTCCAAGAATGCCACTTATTATATTCCTCTCAGCCAATTATGTAAATGGGAATCTGCAGTAGCTAAACATAATGTGAACTTTGTTTGATGTATGTAATAATAGATCACTATTTACCATAAAATCACAAGAAACAGCCAGAATATTGAAACATGGGAAATATTTGGGTGAAGAATAATGGCATGCTTGTTTGTGGACCAGTAGAGTGTAGAAATGCATTCCTCATTGAGCATGAGGGTACGGCGTCACCTTTTCTGTGATATTCTCTCCCTTCAGTGCAACATTCCCTGAGATATTTCCTTATTGCTACCTATGGAGTCCCAGGCTTTCCAGAGTTCATCGGTGCTGCAACAGTTGATGAAGTTCAGGTGGGCTACTGTGACAGCAACATCAAGACAGCCAAGCCCAGACAAGACTGGACGAGGAGACTGATTGAAGAGGATCCTAAACACCTGGAGTGGTATTCTGATAAGTGTCTTGAAGAGCAGCATGTCTTCAGAGCAAACATTAATAACTTTAAGCAACGCTTAAACCTGACTCAAGGTAATGTGTTGTATAATTTCCACCTCCTTTAGTTTCTCTCTTGTGGTATATCTAAAAGGTATCATACATTTAGATTTGTCACATTAAATGTCATTTTATGGTAGAAAAGGTCCACAGACTTTACATAAATATTACTCTTGGATATATCTCTCAACCCAGCTAGGATGAAGAAGATGCAGAAAAGTTACACCTAACAGTTTCCATCACAACATCATGATTGTGTGAATTTGCCTGAGTTATCATTATCCTATAGTCATATTTGTCATTGTATTTAATCTAGAGTTCTTATCTACATTTGACTATCTATTCCATATATAGGTTTAAGTTTAATTTGTATTTTTCCAACACATGATTCCTGAAGGACTTTGGTGGCCAAGTTCCATACTGAAAATAAAACAGTTCCTTTTGATTTTCGGTTATTGCTTTGACATCTTCATGCCTCATCATGTCTCTGCCTAATACATCTTATATTTTGATTTTATTCCATCAGATGTTTTAACCAGTATGTTTTTATCCTAATTTTGCTGTTAATATCTTTCAAAATTCAGTCTGATTTTCTTAACTTTGTTTCCCTTAAAATTTTCCTTTTTTCTGTGACACACTGAAGCTATTTTGAGTCTCACAAGTTTATGCCTAAATGTACATTTGTCTTATTCAGCCTTACAGTGCAGCAAATGGATAAAAACTGTGTTTCTATTTTTCTTCAATTGTTCTTGTCTTTCAGGTCCCTACATTTTACAGAGAATGAATGGCTGTGAGTGGGATGATGAGACTGGGGAAATTAAAGGGTTTAATCAGTATGGGTTTAATGGTGATGACTTCTTAGCCGTGGACCTAAACACACTGACATGGACTGCTCCTAAATCGCAAGCTGTAGTCATAAAACTCCTATGGGATGAGGATAAAGCTAATTTAGAATTTAATAAAAACTACTGCACCAACCAATGTCCCAACTGGTTAAAGAATTATGTCCAACATTGGGGGAGTTTTCTGCAGAGGACAGGTATTTGACACAACATTTAATAGCTGCAACACCTGAATCAGCAGGAATGGTGCAGATCATATTTAAGAGTATTTTCTCTCTGCAGAAAGCCCGTCTGTATCTCTGCTCCAGAAGACTCCCTCCTCTGTGGTCAGCTGCCACTCTACAGGTTTCTACCCTGACAGAGCTGAACTATTCTGGAGGAAAGACGGAGAGGAGATTCACGAGGGTGTGGAAAAAGGAGATCCTCATGAACAATGATGGGACCTTCCAGATGAGTGCTGAACTCAACATTTCATCCGTCCAGCCTGGAGGCTGGAGGAGATATGACTGTGTGTTTCATCTTTCTGGTGCTGGAGATGACGTAATAGTCACACTGGATAAATCTGTGATCCGTACAAACTGGGGTAAGATGCACCTCTGTGATGGCTCCACTAATTTAGGAGAGCAAACTGAAATTATTAAGCAATATATGTACCTTTAAAGAGCACATTATTTCTTGGTATATTCATGCATATTTGAACAAGGCATTTTAAAACCACTTTGACCACATACACTGGTGTGGAAGAAAAGGGAGGGAACTTTTTTCCATTAAACTCTCGGTCATTGATACAGCATGAATTCATTAAAAGAAAATATTTTAGAACAGCACAGCTTAATTTCCTAACTGTTTGGCGCATGTTGTTGGACCTTCTCAGCGTCTTCTCCAGAGCACTGCATGAAAAGTGTGATTTTCGTCACTATGCGGCACTGTAGATTGTCGTGGAAGTTCAGGTTAACGGCTGTTCACGGTAATTTGCAGGCAACACCGAAAACTGCCGTGAATTGTCAGAAATTGTCGTGGTCCTTGCTTGGCGTGGTCCCCCCATGACCCCCCCTCCTCCTAATTCTAGTGGAGGCTTTAACATGTAAATGAAAATGCTGTGAGCTATACAAATGCAAATCAGGGTTGCAGGGGGAGTTTACCCATGTCTCGCATTCAACTCCTCTTGGACGCGATCTACAACTTTCAGCCAGTCCGCAGACTGACGAGAAGAAACTGCTGATTGCTATCAGTGGACTGTCTCATATGAGTCAGTCGGTACTGAAGCAATGCCAAGAGCGTGGAAATGTTCAAGTCAGAAGTTTTGGTTGGGTCATTCAGGTTAAAGTAAATGAAATGGGGTTTAATGAACTAAAAATAAGTCCCACTTTAATGGAGAGGTATAGTGAGGATTTAACTATATATACAGATGCATCTAAACTAACTGATAAAAGAATGGGTGTTGCTTATGTCATTCCAAAATTAAACATTAAAGTTGGAAAAAGAATGAGTGATGATTTAGCAGTTTACACAGCGGAATTGATTGCTGTGTGGCTAGCTTTGCTTTGGGTGGAGGTCAATAGGCCAAGGAAGGCAAGCTTCAGATTCCAGCTCAGCTTTTATCAGTATTAAAACATTTCAGTCAAAATCAAGGCAAGACATTGTGTATGATATACTGCAAGCTGCAAATAATCTAATAAAGTCAGGAATTAATATAACTCTGGTATTGTACCAGCTCATATAGGAGTAATAGGAAACGAGTTAGCAGATAAAAGTGCTAAGCAAGCAGCAAGACATTCTAATATAGATGTTGAAGTGCACTACAGCAAAGAAGAAATTAAAAGTATGGTCAAAAACATAGTTAAGGGTAAATGGCAAACATTATGGGACGGTGGGCAGACTGGAAGACAGTTCTATAATATTCAGAATAAAGTGGGAAAGAGCAGAAATACAAACAGAAGCAAGGAGGAGGAGGATGTATTTTCTAGAATGAGGTATGGACACACACGTCTAAATAAAACTTTGTTAATAATGAAGAAGCATGCTGATGGCAACTGAATTCTGTGGTAGTCCAGAGACTATAGAGCATGTTATTGTACACTGTAATAAATATCAGGAAGAAAGACAAAGACTAGTCTTACAATTACAAGGAGAACAGATGAGGCTAAACTTAGAAGAAATTCTGCAAAAAAACACAGGGGAAATGAGTGTAAACTATGTAATTGGCTTCCTGAGGAATACAGGACTAATTAAAATAATTTAGTATGATCTTTTTGTTTGTTTTTGTTTTGATTGGTTTGTTTCGTTATGTTTGTTTGTGTGTTTGTTTGTTTTATTTGTTTGCAACCTATTAGGGAAGGTTAGACTCCAGTACCACACTCCAGTCCAGTTGGTGGCGGTAATGCACCATTAAAGTTAGTTGCCAACCGCCATAAAAACCGAAAGAAGAAGAAGCGTACCGTCTCGTCAGCTAATAGTGCCGATATGAATGAGCGGTTCACTTAACTGCAGAATTCGGTAAACTCCAGGTTGCTGTCCATAGAGGACAAGTTGGCGGCTCTGCAGTCGAACAACTGTGCGGGAGAGACTAACTCCAAGAAGAGAAGACGGGTGCAGAATCCCAAGCTTAGGTAAGAATATGTTCGGTGACTGCTAGCTAAGCTAAAAGTAGCCTAGCCTACAACCAAATCTAAGATTAGCCTAGTAGCCTTGCAAAAGAACAAGCTTTATTAAAGTGTATTTTCATTTACAGGAAGCAGTATGCCGTCTTCACAACTCGGAGACAAATTGCAGGCGCTATGAACCGGAGCGAGGCGGTGACCTCCTATTTGCTCGGAGCTATGTCTGCAATTCCATATTTACACGATGTTGATAAAGACGACATTGTCTGTAAGTGACTTGTTTTTACTGCTTCTCCTTCCTTGTTTAATGTTATTGTGACTTGCGTTTGATTTTTATTCATACCACTCTCATTTGTTTTCCAGCCTGGCGAAGAAGATGGCGTTGTTGGCGTGGTCTATGGATGGATTGGACGGCCGCCGCCATTTCGTAGGCCGTTGTTTCCCCCGTGTCGGGAGCGCACTTTGCAGCCGTTTTCCCGGCGCTTCTAGTTGATTTCTCGGTAAAACAAATCCTATAATCATGTCTAGGTTGTAACATTCAGTTTAATCGGCAGCTGTTTACAAAATTGTAAAATAAAAATAAACGGTCTTTCAGACATCTCCCGAAAACTTTGGGAAATAAAGAGCAAATGTTTTTAAATTCTCAAAAATTATGTGTGATAGCATGTAGTATACTAGAAATTTCCTTAATCCAGTAAACTGTCATATTTTATATTACAAAGGGATGTACTGGGAAGTCTACACTCTTGTGTTTTCAGGAAGTCTTAGGCTGTTTCTCAATTCACGAGAACGCGCTCGCATTCTCGTGAATAGAGAAACAGCCATAATGTTTGTGTCCTGCTATCAGCCATCCCATCCTCCTCTTTCAGCAATGTAAAATCATAAATACACAGTAGGTGCTGGAATAGTGTTTTATGGCTTACTTTTATTTGTCAGGTTAAAGTGACAAAAGTTGGAAAAAGACCGTTTATCTTGCCATTTATAACACAATACAGCGTAAGAAGACCTCGTTTATTTATTTTTATTCTACAATTTTGTAAACAACTGCCGATTAAACTGACTGTTACAACCTTGACATGATTATATGAGTTGTTTTACCGAGAAATCAATTAGAAGCGCCGGGAAAACGGCTGCAAAGCGCATTCCCGACACGGGGGAAACAGATTTTCACGGGGGAACAGAATTGCGCACAACACCGGATCTCTCTGAACTCTGTGTGAAGCTGCAGTCCCGGTTAGAGGCGACGCCGAAGTACAGAGCCACGCACAGTAGGCGTCTGCACATCGGACCTGCCTCAGAAAGAACGCTGCCAGCAGTTACCTACAACCCCGAGGAGGCAAACGGACAGTTCACGGGGTTGTAATTTTTGGATCCTCGCGTTGTATATAGGTGTTTGTTTTAATAAAGCTCTTTCTTTGCATAAACATCTTCCTGGCAAATGTTCATTTCCTGTATAAATTCATTCATGTCCTTGATGGTAGCCTAATTATAGTGTAGTAGCCTACATAGGATAACATGAATATACAGCATAATATGAATGAATAAATATATATATAATAAATATATATAAATAAATGTATATATATGTAAATAAGTTATTGGGGATCTGCCAACCAATCAGGAGTGATTTTACTTGTTTGAAAGAAGTGGTTCCATCCAATACTCAGTAAGAACGTTCAAGCCTGGCCTGGCCACGTGTGGTTTTGCTGCCAATCAGGAGCGATTTTACTTATTTAAAAATAGTGGTTTCAGCCAATACTGAGTAGGTTATTCAAGCCAGACCTGGCCAGCCGCGCGGGTTCGCTGCATTCATATGCTAATTAGGGCCATTAGTACAGCTGATCGCTCTCCACATAGGTCAGAGTCCGGTTCCGACAATTTGTGGCACTGAAAACGGCAACAAGCGCGGGTTGCAAATTGTCGTTAACTGCCGAAAATCAGGGAGATCTGCGGTAGTTTACGGGGACGAAAATCTCACTTTTCATGCAGTGGAGATTCCTGTAGCTGGAGGTGTTGCAGCATTTCTTCTTCTGGGAGTTGCTGTAATTGTTGCTGTCTTCTGGTTGAGGAAACGTAATGGTGAGGAAACAATGTATTTTCTACATGACAGAATTTAAAATGAATGTTAGAGATTTATCAGCTGATAGTTCACTACTTCATTTATGATGTTTATTCTTTACATTCCAGGATTCAAGCAACTTAATGGTAACTATTCTTACTTTAAGTTGTTTTTTGGAAATTAATGAGTGGTATTCTATTCACAGTAACAGGCAAGAGTTCACATTTTTACTATTTGTCTTGACAGGAGAAGATTAAAGGACAATGTTTAACTGGGTGGAGAGTCAATAAATTCACACTTTCTCAAATACAAAACATGAAAACATAGAGGGCTAATACTCCATAAAATATTGTTGCTGAGTCTAGCATCAGCTAGAGAGGTGGCCTAGTGGTTAGAGCATTGTACTTGTATCCCAGAGGTTCAACTCCCATAGACTGCCATTGTGGGTCCCAGAGCAAGACCCTTAACCCCAGCTTGCTACCCGGGCAGCCCACTGCTCCCCAAGGGGATGGGTTAAATGCAGAGAACAAATTTCATTGGAATGTACGTTGCTATGACAATAAAGATGATTATATATTATGTTATGTTATTGATCTTGGAGCTGGACTTAAATCTGTGGTGGCTTTGTTGGAGGCTGAAATGTTTCACTCAGAGTTTTATTTCCATGAATGTGGCTTTAGTGTAATAATAGTAACTTTAGTCCATTTAACATTTTTTAAGGGTGGCTTTTTTTTCTTTCACAAAAGGAATTTATATTCATCAGACTTTACATATGTACTTAACATGTTGTCTTAAATACATTATAAGATGAAATGTTGTATCTTTGTTTTCACCTTTTCTGTAAATCTGTTCCATAGTAAATACGAGAAAGACATTTTCTTCGTCTGAAATAAAGAGGAAGGAGTCACAATATTTTGTAAAGGGGAATTGAATAACTTACCTGTGGAAAGAAGCAACTGTAATTGTAATTTTTAAAAGTAAAAAAGTGGATATAATTATTTAATAAAAGTTATTGATGATTACAAGGATTTGTTTGAATTATGGCATCATTGAAGGGTAAAGGTAAAATAAACTGTCATGTCAGAGACAACAGTGAATCTTATAAAACTTATGAATATTTTCAATCAGCATAACTGAAACATAAAGATACTGCATTTTCACCAACAGATCATTTTAAACTGTGAAAATAAGAATATTTGAGAAGTTTTCAAAAGTTTTCAGAATGACCTCTGTTGTCATGATCACAGCTTCTGCTGTGATTGCTTCCTGTTGCTATCTGCTGTAGTCATTCTCAGCATTCTGGATGGTTCTTACCAAACCCCTGGTTGCAAGCACCTGTGTCTGGCAGTATTTAATCCTGCCTTGCACCTGCTGGTGCCAGATTATCGAAAGCCACCTTGTGTGTATACCTTCTAGCATTCCTTGCCTGCCTGACTGTTTTTCTGACTTATGATTGTTTTTGGATTTCTGCCTGTTGCCTCAGCCTCGTCGGATCCTCCTGTTGGTTCTCAGTTTCTGGACATTGACCCAAGCTCGTTTCTGTCATGGTTCAGTTTTGGCCTGGCTGTCTTCCCCTGTTGTTTTTCAGCACCTCCTCCTTTCACACAGCTCAGCCTCCACTCCCTCAGCAATAAGTCACACCTGTTAGGCACTAATCATTCAGTACTCACTCCACCTGCCAGCCTCACTATATAAACCGCTCTCAGTCTTCTCTTCCCCGCCGGTTCATCTTCAGTCCCTACCAACACCATGGCTGTCAAGTCCTGTTCTCATCAGTCTCCATTCACTCTACGTCTGTGCTCCAAGTAAGCTCTCTGTTAGCTGCTGGATCTCCTGCTACTCCTGTGCTCCAAGTAAGCTCTCGGGTTTGTTACTGGATCTCCTGCTACCCCTGTGCTCCAAGTAAGCTCTCGGCTTCGTTACTGGATCTCTTGCTACCCCCGTGCTCCAAGTATGCTCTCTGCTTTGATGCTGGTTCTTCTGCTACCTCTGTGCCCCAAGTAAGCAGCCCTGCATCTCCAAGAACTCTCTCACTGCACCTCTGGTTCAAAAGTTGTCCTAGCCCTTCCAAGAACACGTCATTGGTTCCTGCTCGGTGTTCTCCAGGCTCTTCCAGTCAGCCTGCTCCTGCACCATCTCATCTCCAGTCCGGTAACTAACTCTGGTCATCCTCATCCACAACTCATTACTTTCAATAAACTTCAAAAACAAGCTCTGTGTGTGTGTGCTCTGTCCGGGTTCATGAAGATAAATCATGACAGTTTCCTGACTCTGCATCTCAGCCCGGCCTGTATGTACCTCTGCTCGTTGGATATATGGATTTTCGATTTGGAATCAGACCTTGGACTCTGCCTGCTGGATTTCCCCTTTTGTGCCCCTGCTTTTCCCCAGAGAAGGGATGGCAGTCATGGTTGTTCCCAGTCGAGGTCGGTTGTCGAGGGTTCCCTGCCCAGTCGGTATGGAGAATGTTCACAGCCATTGGGCTGGGAGGGAGGGAAAGAAAGGTTGCAGCTCGCAGGATGGGGGAGGCAGCGGAAAAGGCCTCATGCTGGTTATGGAGTAGGAGAGAGGAGGTTAGCTGGAAGCCAGGAGGAGGAGATGGGCAGTGACTTGGCCATCACTGCCGACCCACCACCGGGAGGCTGTTGTGGTTCAGGGTCGAAACAGCCAGTGAACGGTGGATGCCACCTGATGACATTGATTCCTCCTGGCCAAGGCTACATTCACTCAGGGTGAATGAAGGAAAAGCATCGTGAGATGTATGTGTATTTTGTATTCGACCATCTGTGTAAGACCTTGGACTGACTCAGTATTCTCCGGTATCGCCTGCCCCTTTCAGGAGAAAGGATTCCTCATTGGATTCAACGCTGGTTACGGATCCAATTAAGGTTAGTGGCTACTATAAAGCTGTTATACTTTCCCTGTGCAAGCTATTAGCCACTAACCTGTCTCATTTGTAGAAATGTGCTTTTCTTGCTGTTAAAGGGTTTAGCAACTCTCCATTGGAGGGAGCCAAAGACCACAAATTATGTTACCTATTTGGCCAACAGTCATCGCTCACATTTGTTAAAAATTAACTAAGCATTTTTGGGACTTTGTTTCTTTTTAATTTAAATGATTGTTTGTTTGTTTCTTAATTTCATGTCAACTTGAACCTATGAAGTAAGGAAAGGTTTTTGTATTGCTCTGTAATCATAAAATTATTGAACAAAGATTTGCATGAAAGAGTTTATTTTGGTTCATAATTTGAACCGAGCAACGCAAATCTTAAAAACTAAGGGCATAATCACCTAATTTAAATTAAAATCCACTTAATTTAAACATTGCGTAGCTGTTATCTGAATTAATATGATTTTTGTAGGTATTAACACTTGGTGATTATCAGCTGTATTTACAAATGCTTTAACATTTGCCATCTCTCCTTTCTCCGAGGGTAAGTTGGAGAGGGTTGTTTAAAAGCTCTGCAAATGATCTTGGTCCTGTTACAGCTGCATCAACACAGAAAGCGTAAAACCTGCAGCCTGTTGGTGCAACAGTCATACATCCAGACGAAAGAAATATTAGGCTTCCACTGTTAAATTGCTTAATTTTTCATAATTCAACAAATTATGCGATAGGCATCAGTGTTAGAAGATGCAGTTCTAAAATAATGATTTACCCTAACCCATTCCACACTCTCCTGGCCCTCTGTGAAAGGGTAATTGCCCCTAAACTGAACAAGTGTCACCCTTGGCATCAATATCTCACGACAACTGTAAATAGACAATTATCCTTTTACATTTATGTGGGAATCTTTTTGACCCACTATTCTTTGCAGAATTTTTTTCAGCCACATTGAAGCACTTTCAGGCAGTAATGGCAAGTTCAAGGTCACATGTCGACTTCAATCTCACTAGGTGACTCAAAAACCTTCATTTGTTTCATGTTATGTGTGTGTTTTAGGTTTCAAATCATTGTCCTGCTGCAGAACTAGTGGTACAAACTGATGACATTCTTCTTTAGAAACATCTAGTAGAAAGCAGAATTCATGGTTCCATTAAATGCAGCGTGGTATCCAGTATGTGTAACAGCAAAGCTGACCCAAAGCCCTCCATACTGGCTGTTAGTATGGTGTTATTTTTCTGAGATGATGTGGTAGTTTTATGCCAGATCTTACACACCTTCCAAAAAGTTTAAATTTTGTCTCAATAGTCCACAGAATTTTCTGTCAAAAGACTCAGTGATCATCAACAGATTACATGAATGAGACGTCCTTTCTGTACAGTACCTATTGGTTTTGAAAAAGAAGCCAAAGGGGAAGAGATGTGAACAGTAATGAATACTTTTTATTTTATAGCATTATAAATGTTTTAAAAAGCATTGTGATTTTTGGTAAATTTTGAAAAAAGGACATGGCTTGGATTGGAAAATCCTAATTGATTACATTACATATTATCAACATAATGGATCAAAATGCTATGTTTCTTAATGGCAACAGATGAAAAATTCATGGATAAACACAAATCGCTGCTCGACACAGAAAGCTCATCTTTTTGTTTGGTACCAAAATGCAGAATCTTATAAAAAGAATTGTGTAATTTAACCCCTGTTAAGGTAAAAGATCATGAAAACGATTATAAAGGCTTTCCGTTTTATTGACTGTCGAGATCTTCTCATCCTTGAGCTATAACACACGATGAAGAGGCTTTTTACCTTGTTCTCATGTGTCACTTTGCATCTCCAGGTATGATCTTCCCTTGTCTGAACACTAAAGCTGTTTCTGCTGTTTCCATATTGAATGGAATGACCTCTGGATACTCCTCCTTCATCTGGCTTTTCCCTTTCAGCGGTCGCCACAGAGAGTCACCTGTTTCCATCTAATCCTTCTGCATCTTCTTCTCTCAGTCTGGCCTCTCTGGCTTTATCTCCAAAACATCTAACATGAGCTATCCCTCTGATGGACTCATTCCTGATCCTACCCATCTTCTTCACTCCCAAAGTGAACCTCCACATTTTCATCTCTGTTAGCATTTTGAGACTATGCCATGCTGATGTAATTCGAGTGTGTTTTATAACAAACGTTATCTCCATAAGGGTTTTTATACGTTGATGAGATATTGATGTTTGTGTTATCCAGTCCACTCATTATGACCAAAATAAAGCAGAAGCTTTTTAAAATTAGCTTGAAATTTCTGATAGCCTAATCCTATTAGCTTCCGGTAACATTCGCTCTTCCCGGATATGTGACTATGGTGCGTTTCAAACATAATGTTTGTTTTGTTTGGCTCCACCATCGTTTAATAGTGTTATGAGAGTTATTATCACATTAATTCAGAACATTAATGTCGATTTATGATGTTTTTGTACAACTTTACCGATCGATACAGCGACCCCTAGCCCCCTGGAGGTATAATCGCATTAATAAAATTGAGCGTTCTAAAAGTTTACTGATTTTTTTTACAGAGAAAATCCGTCTTCAAAATATTATTTCATCAAATAATGTTTTAACTCAGGATTTGCAGTGTGAATGGGTTGAATCACATACCAAATGTTGTTCTGAATTAATTAAGCTAATTTAACCTCAATTCACATTCTTTAAGATGAACTTTGGTTCTTTAACTTAGATCTACAGTGAACCAATTCAATTCAATTCAATTCAATTTTATTTATATAGCGCCAATTCATGAAACATGTCATCTCAAGGCACTTTACAAAGTTAAGTTCAATCATATTATACAGATTGGGTCAGATTATACAGATTGGTCAAAATGTCCTATATAAGGAAACCAGTTGATTGCATCAAAGTCCCGACAAGCAGCATTCACTCCTGGAGAAGCGTAGAGCTACAGGGAGAGTCGTCTGCATTGTACATGGCTTTGCTGCAATCCCTCATACTGAGCAAGCATGAAGCGACAGTGGAAAGAAAAAACACCCGTTAGTGGGAAGGAAAAACCTCTAGCAGAACCGGGCTCAGTATGAACGGTCATCTGCCTCGACCGACTGGGGGTTACAGAAGACAGAGCAGAGACACAACAAGACAGACAAACAAGCACAGAAGCACACATTGAACTAGTAATCTGTTCTACATTAGATGGTAATAGTCGGTGATCTGTCCTCCCTGGATGATTTCACAATCAACAGAACGTCAGACCAGGTGTACCTACTATGAAGAAAAAAGAGAGAGAACAAAAAGTTAAAAGCTGAAATGACAACAGTCATTTCAATGTAATGCAATGCAAAACTGGAGAACAGTAGACTGGAGAACAGTAGAAATCAGTAGAGTGAGAAAAATAGGCCCTGATGTCCTCCAGTAGCCTAAGCCTATAGCAGCATAACTATAGAGGTAGCTCAGGGTAACATGAGCCACTCTAGTTATAAGCTTTGTCAAAAAGGAAGGTTTTAAGATTAGTCTTAAAAGTAGACGGGGTGTCTGCTTCACGGACCAAAACTGGGAGTTGGTTCCACAGGAGAGGAGCCTGATAGCTAAAGGATCTGCCTTCCATTCTACTTTTAGAGACTCTAGGAACCACCAGCAGACCTGCAGTCTGAGAGCGAAGAGCTCTGTTAGGAACATACGGGGTAATCAGAGCTCTGATATATGATGGAGTTTGATTATTAAGGGCTTTATACGTTAGAAGAAGAATTTTAAATTCTATTCTTGATTTAACAGGAAGCCAATGAAGGTAAGATAAAATTGGAGAAATATGATCCCGCTTGTTGATTTTCATCAGAACTCTTGCTGCAGCATTTTGGATCAGCTGACGACTTTGAACTGCATTTTGTGGACTTCCTGATAATAAAGAATTACAATAGTCCAGCCTTGAAGTAACAAATGCATGGACCAGTTTTTCAGCATCACCCCTGGACAGAATGTTTATAATTTTGGCGATATTCCGGAGGTGAAAAAAGGAAAATCTGGAAACCTGTTTAATATGGGATTTAAATGACATGTCTTGGTCAAAAATAACACCGAGATTTTTTACTTTATTACCAGAGGCCAAGTTAATGCCACCCAGATTAAGTGATTGATTAAGAAGTTTATTTTTTGAGGAGTCTGGCCCAAAGATTACAACTTCTGTCTTGTCAGAATTTAGATGCAGGAAATTTAAAGTCATCTAGCTTTTGATGTCATCAAGACATGACTGCAGTCGAAGTAATTGATTGGATTCATCAGGATTTATGGATAAATATAACTGAGTGTCATCAGCATAACAGTGGAAATTAATCCCATGCTGTCTGATAATTTTGCCAATCGGAAGCATATATATATAGTAAAGAGAATTGGTCCAAGGACTGAACCCTGTGGTACTCCACAGGTGACCCTAGAGTTTGAGGAAGATTTATTATTAACATGAACAAACTGGAATCTGTCCGACAGATAAGATTTAAACCAGCCTAATGCTTTCCCCTTAATCCCTACAGTATGTTCAAGTCTTTGTAGGAGAATATTGTGATCAACTGTATCAAATGCAGCACTGAGATCTAACAGGACAAGTACAGACACAAGTCCATTATCTGAGGCCATGAGAATATCATTAGTGACCTTCACCAGAGCTGTTTCAGTGCTATGATGAGCTCTGAAGCCTGACTGAAACTCCTCAACTAGGTCATTACTTTGCAAATGTTCACATAGTTGATTAGCAACTACTTTCTCAAGAATTTTAGATAAGAAAAGAAGATTAGATATAGGTCTGTAGTTTACTGGCTCATCTTGATCAAGAGAAGGTTTCTTAAGTAAAGGTTTAATAACAGCTACTTTAAAAACCTGTGGTACATATCCATTTACGAAGGATAGATTAATCATGTCTAAAATAGTGCCACTGATCACATCTTATGTTTACATAAGAGCTACAAAAGTTCATGAAAGGTCAGTGTCTTGTTTCTGCTTCCTCATACCTGAAATACTAAACTCTGTCTTGTGATCTAAAGCACTGTGGTGAATTTGGTGTAGTGGTTTGTTTTTTTGAAATAGAAGTAGATTTTTTTTTATCTTCAAGAGGTTCTTCTTTTAGTTTATTATTTTGTCTATCTGCTCAAGCCTACAAATTGAGGTAAAACTTATACGTATTTCCAGGGAATTTGAAGCAGTTTGGTTAAATCTCTTTGAAAACTTCTAATGCATTTTTACTTTTTTTCTTTTCTTTTTGGATTAAAAAAGATTAAAGACAGTTTTATGTGTTTCTCATTTCTGCCTCTTTGTCCTGAGATGATGAGACCAAAGAGGTTGTGTGGAAGAAAAAGACATTATATATTTAATAATATGTAATGTTTCTGTGAAAGACATCACACAGAACCTTTACCTAATGGAGGCTCACATGTCATGTCCACATGAATCTGTGCTTTCTCTAAGTCACTTGACCTTGGAGATGACTGTTAAAATCCCTGTTAACGTTTCTGTAAAACTGGCATGTCATCAAGAGTGTTTGCTGGAATGTTTCATGACGACAAGAATGATTTACAAAGATGTAAACAAGTGTTTAGAATGTACATATAAATCCCTGTTTAGATCTCATTCTTAGAGAGCCCAAAAATGTTTTGATGGGATGTGTAACTTGTATATGAGTTTCATAAATAAAACAGTGAGCTGGGCAAAGTCGGAAGTTGAGCTGAGTCCTTTTTCGTTATATAATAACAGAAAGAGATTCTCAGTGTGGTCAGTCTGCTCTCTCTTTCCCGCAGTTGAAGGTTTTAAAATGCTTATAATGGGGAAGTCGTGGCTAAATCAGCAGAAGACTTCCTCCTACACAGAGCGCCACAGGAAATCATTCCTGCCTGTGGTCATCAATCTCTACAACACCTCCCTCAGTGATTCAGACCCCCCCCCCCCCTCTGTAATTGACATTTATTCATTCTTTGCACTGTTTTTGCACAACGTCACTATCACTTTATTTTGGATCTATAATTATATATATATATATATATATGTATATATATACATATAGAGTTATATATGTATATATTTATATTATTTTTGTGTGTGTTATATATATATATATATATATATATATATATATATATATATATATATATATATATATATATATATATATATATTTGTATATCTGCATATCTGGAGCATGTAATGAAAGTAATTTCCCTCTGGGATTATTAAAGTACCTCTGATTCTTGTTCTGATTCTGAAATTCAAACCAGCATAATGGAGAAACCATACAAGCGTGGGATAAAGATGAAGTCAACAAAAGTCACTGGAAGAATCTGTTAACAACGGATTGCTTTGCATGGTTGAAAATATGTTTGTATTACAGAATGAAGTGTTTCTTTGTTTTTTCTGTTTTTATGCATTCTCTGTTTATGTTGTTGCCACCTTGTATGGCTGCCTTCTGTCCTTATTTTTGCTGCCTGTATTTATCCTTCACTCAGTTAAAAATCTAATTATTAAATTATTAGCTTTATGCTTAAAGTAAGGATAGTTGAGATGTTGGCGGCTTAACCAAATATTAAAAAAAAAAGTTTTAAATAAGCCATTTTCAACTATTGCCTGAATGTCCAAGTTTTCACTATAGGTTTTTAGCCACTGAGAAGAGTTTTGGCGCCCTCTGGGGGAGGAAATATTCATCACATTGTGGCTCTGGTTGACTTTATAAGTTACTACAATGTATTTATCCTTCAGAACATCCAGACCTTAAAGGGACACTACATTTCTCCTTCCAGCTTCCCTTAGTGTCTCTCTCTTCCAGAAGATCCCCTCCTCTCCATTCTGCTGCCCTGCTGCAGGTTTCCACCCCAACAGAGCTGTGATGTTCTGGAGGAAGGATGGAGAGGAGCTTCATGAAGGTGTGACTGTTAAGATACAAATTATAAAGTACATATTGTGTGTAAGTATTGTCCTAAAACCAATATTATAAACAGAGAAAGATACTAAATACCTAGTAGATACTTTGAATATACACCACTGTAAATATACAGAATGTTTTTGGGATGAGATCTAAACTCTTTGTGCATAAAATAACTTACTAATTTAAATTACAGATGTTTAGAGATTGTCAGCTTTAGTTTTCTGAAATAATCTTAAATATTTAGCTGTGCTTTTTAAATGTGAGCTAATGCATATTTCTATGAATGTTTTTGAATAGTTTATATTATTTATAGTAGATAAATTGTTTTCAGCTCATTGTTATTATTGGATGTTGCTGTGACGTGTTGTTAAAATATAACTTTCTTGCTGTTTCAGGACTTCAAATGTGGCGTTGTTCCACAGCAGTTCGGACTGTGGGGTGCGATTTCTTCCATCTGTATAATAGCCGCTCTGTTTCTCGATAAAAGTGCTGAACCTTCATCACTTCACCGTTTCCTTGTTCAATAAGTTTAGGAAGTCAATTATTGTTTAAAATTCCAGCCACGACAGATCACACTGATTAGTGGGAAAACACAATTTATTTTATGATCCTTCCTGCCTGTAGCTACTGAGTGTTGAAAGACACATCTTGTTAGGTATGTGGCTCTCTTCAGCAGAGGTATGTTGTTGCTGTTCTTATCTTCCTCCTGCAGGGAGCAAGAGGTGGATGCCAGCTACAGGCGTTTTCCATCTACGCCAATTAGGAGTACTGGAGACAGATGGAGACAGATGGAAGGCATCAGAGCATTAGTTCCCCGAGAGTGGTACCTGACCAGAACCATGTTCCAAGTCTGTTCCTTCTTCCCAGTGTTTCCCTGACTAATTCCTCGTTCTTCTCTTCCTCAGATCTACCCTGTTCCAGTCCGGTCCTGTCCAGTCCCACCCCGGTCAACATGAACCAGTCCTCTGGAACTCCCAAATCCCATGAGACTTCCTGGCACTCCAGTCAATTGTTGCTCCTCCTTACCTGCTTGCATCCTCCGGTTACCATCTGGCCTGTGCAACCTTTACCGTGTATCAGAACATCAGTTCTAGAACCACATCTCTGCTTATCATGGACAACTGCAGCCAGACTCACTCCCTATGGTCCATCATCCTCCACTCTTCCAATAAGGCAGCTTTTCCTGCACCATCTAACCAGCCTGTCAGTTGGTGGGATTCTCCTCTCCTCTCACATTCCTTCAGTTTATAACCAGAGCCTTTCAAGCCAGCCAGATTCATCCTTCCCTTCAATAAACCTTTCAAACTGTACGCTGTCTCTGTGTTTCTTGCTTTCAGGTAATCATGGAAAATTAAAACCTAACATGCCTCAGATAAATTAAAATACAAAAAAAGGTTTTGAAAGAAAATCAATCTACGAAACAGTGATGCAGTTCAAAATAATATTTGTAAAAATGTAATTGTTCATATTTTATAGCAACAAATAGTTCAATGGAATGTGTTAATAAATTGGTTATTACAATTTCAAATGGAAAGTAGTTATTATAATCTAAAGCTAGAGTTAAAGCTATGCAGCTTCAAGAGAAACTGAGACAGAGCCAAGAGGAAGAGCAACACATTTTTAAAATGAGATACAAAAACAACTAAAGTTACCAAGCCGGTTGGACAACTATGATAAAAGGTTGTGTTACATGGGGTAGTTTAGAGAATCAACCAAAAAAATAATACAGAACCTACAATCCTCAGTTTTTGTAACACCATGACAGAAAACTGTTACATATGATCATAATAGTGACAAATATTTTTACTCTTACCAAGGTTACTGTTGTTAACTAAACCTACTGAAATTATGAAAACTGGAAGAAAATACATTTTAGTTAACTGAAATAAAAATAAAAACCTTGCAAAAAAAACTACACACACTGCACACATATTGAATAAATTCACAGAAACTAATGCACATCCAGGGAACACCGTTATAGAATGTCTGAATTAACACAATGTTAGTCTGAATTAACACTATATTTCAATCAGCAAATCCTCTCTACTAGACTTGGGCAACTTAACTAAAACTACTACGTAAAATTAGGATTAAAGCAACTAAGGAACTATGTACACATAAAAGAACATAGTTGAAAATCATCATCATAAGAATGATTCAGTGAATCTTGGGTTCACTGCAGATCTAAGTTAGAAAACCAAAGTTCATCTGAAAGAATATGGAATAAGGTTAAATTAGCTTGACTAATTTAGAACAACATTTGGTATATTTTCAACCCATTCACAATGTAATACCAGGTTAGATAAAACAATATTTAAGGAAATAACATTTTAAAGAATGGTATGCTAAATAAAAATCGATAGCCTTTAGGACACTTTATTTTTAATAATGTAATTATTTCCCCAGTTAATAAATAAGACTTAAATTGGTAATTTAAGAAGCTGGACAGTGCTATAGGTGGACGATCATCCGGAAATTATGTGTCAGGGCACACCCAGCTAATGTTGCAATTAGCTTGATGGCTAAGAGCAGCTAATGTTGGCGGACATCCGAAGCTAATTAAAAAAGCCTTTTAAGCTTTATTTGGTATAATGAGCGGACTTTCTCATAAGAAAATATAATAAACGTGTATGTTTCATAGATTTTGAGGGATTAATTCCTCAAAAATATCAAGTTCAGCATTTCCATTTGTCAAAATCCCATTGGCACCTGGCCTCCACCAGCAATTACGAAAATCTAACACAGCCCATTTTAAACCTAAAGTAATTGTTATGAGGAAGATTATTATTCATTCAGACATTTTATTATAATTGTATTCGTATAAACATTTTTGTAAATATTACTCCAATTTATAATGTACTTCAATTTATACCATGTTCTGTGTGAATACTCGATTCTCATTGGCTGTTGGGTGTCCGTTAAAAGTGATATAGGACACGTATTAAATAAATTCCGGTGAAATAGCCTGATTGTTCTTAATTATTGTGCTGCCTCAAACAGCAAGACATTTGACAGTTGAGATGATACTTTCAAGTTTCTGTGTTTCATTAGTGACCATGGTATAAGTGGGAAGTCCAGTAATTTCTGATAATGGACACCTCGTCAGACATTATCCCTTACATATATTAAATGCAAAAAATTTATAATTTTATTAGTCCTGATAATTCTATTGTTATCCACCTTATTCATGGGAGAGACGATGTACATACAATTATGCTTAGAACTTCTGGCTGAACAATGGTTTGTGGTTGAAGTTCTCCCCATAATTCGCGCAAAGCATTATGTGGGTTAGGAATGAAAAGCTGTCGGATCTTTTGGCGTTCGTGACAAATTCAGAATTTGCGGCGTTCAGCTACGTCTCCACAGTAACCGGCACGTAAGCTGTTGGTGGGTTAGTTGTTCGTGCTGGACTCAATCCATAAGTATTTCACATTTCGTTCTTTTATTGTTTCATGTATTATATATTAAAATCTTTATTGTTGATATAGCTGTGTTTTTAGTGAGGGCCTGAAAATCGTAAACTTTTATAGTTATAAATTTACAACTAATGAAAACCTTTAACAATGACGTCCATTACTTAGCATTGAAAAAAAATGGTGCCCCATGGCTGTATCTGCTTTGGCGTAGCTGGCTGCCGTCAAAGCCCATGGGCTCATTCCTGTGGCTCCCAGGGGCTTCGGCTTTGTGGCTGTTAGGGGATTTCTTGGGACCCGTCTCTCCTCTTCCCTGGGACGGGGGAATTTCCCTGTGTGGGTCCCTCTTGGGCACCCTCTGAGGGTCCCTTCGGACATCTGGGGTTCTGGTTCCCCTGGTGTATGGTTCGGTGCTCTGGGGGTCGGGTCTTTGGCTCTTCACAACCAATAGTGAGCATTTTTCTCCTGGATAAACCTTACACACAGAAGTGCACTCTCACAAACACCTACAGGTGCTTGGATCCAGGTACTTACAGATTCACTTCTGTATAGAAAACTCCTATTATTATCTTCAACTGTCAGGTTATACACTTTGTATTAAATAATACTCTATATTCTTCAATGATGGTATCATGGTGTTGCTTGTTTGTACCTCAATTACTTCATCAGCTGTTTTTGCTGTTCTTTTTATATCTCTCTTTGTGAAGAAGCAGCCTCAGAGTCTGCTGTATTGCTCTCTCCCTTTTCTCTTCTCTTTCTCTTTCACCTTTTCTACCTTTTGGCATTTTGTCTCATCTGTTATACTCCTTTTTTCCCCCCTTTTCTACCTTCCTGTTTCAGTGTCCATTAAACATGGACTAGTCCCACCATAAATTCTAGTAAAGCTTCTTGCATATAAAAATAAAGCAGAGCACTATGGCGAATGCGGAACGGCTCCACTTGTGAAAGTAAAATCTTTTGGGCTCTTTATGGCATTAAGACAACAATTCTATTTGCCACATTGCCAGAGAGGACAAACAAAAAAGAAGCTTGCTGTTCTCAAAGTACTGTATCCACATATGTTAATTGAAAGTTGAGTGGTAGGAAAAACAATGGTAAGCAACACGGATAACTGCAACCTAGGCAAGATTGTGAATCAAAGCCCAAAGATGAATTTTAATATGTTTTACATGATATGGATTGCAGCTGCATGCTTCCCTCTGCTGACATGTTTTATAGCATTACTGATATCAGGATGTTTTAGGTGCCCACACTGTCAAAGTTCCAATACATGCTTTAATGACCATGTTCCTGAAGCAGGTATCATTGTGATTGATTGGCCAGCACCTGGCCTGACCTAAACCCCACAGAGAATCTATGGAGTTTTGTCAAGAAGAAGATCAGAGACAGAACAGGTTCAATGAAGGCAAGCCAGCAATCTGGGCTTCATTGAAACCATTCTTTCAATATATTACATTGTCTAAATGTCCTAATTCACAGAAAATCATAATTTTGTGTGTTCACTTTCCAATCCCTTTACGCTTGTTTCTTTCTTTAAAATTCCAAAATTTAGGTTGTGTCAGTCGACACAAATGTTTAAAATGTGTTTTTTTTTATTGTTGTTTTGTTGCCTTGAACTCTTTGCAGATGGAAACAAGGACTCTCATCACTGAATGACAAAAACTGACAGAAAAATTAAAGTGCTTTAAAAAAAAAGTTACATAACAGTATGTTTGTGGGGTGGACAGCAGAACAGTCCTGGATTAAAAAAAAAAAAAAAAGGGGGCGAAGAGGGTAGGGCCGAAGTCACAGCCCTGTGGTGTTCCAGTGTTTAGGATCAGTGGAGCAGATGTGCGTTTCCCTGTCCTCACCGCCTGGGGTCTGTTGGTGAGGAAGTCACCAACAGAGATGAGCAGAGAGGTGTGGATAATCCCAGGTTGTGGAGCTTCAAAGCCAGCATGTCTGGGAGCACGGTGTTGAATGCTGATCTGAAGTCCTAGAAGATCATCCCAACATGTCGGGATGCTGCAGATGAGCCGGAGATGAGTGAAGTGCTAACAAGACAGCGTCCTGTAGATTCTCCCTGTAGGTGAAGCACAAGCTGTCTAGGCCAACAGGGATGGCATCAGAGACAATAGTAACCACCTTCTGTCACTTTTTAATTGACGGATGATTAATGACCCTAATCATTTCCGGTCTCCTTTGATTTCCGGTCCCCCCCTTTGATTTCCGGTCCCCCTCCCCATTTCCGGTCTCCCTCGATTTCCGGTCTCCCTCGATTTCCGGCCCCTCTTGATTTCCGGCCCCTCCTTGATTCCCTGCCTTACCCATATTATTATCATTAATATGATTATTAATATAGTTATTAACTTTATTATCGTGATTATTTAAGTTTGTCTAATGATTCCTTTAATACACATCCAACTACTTAATTCGGTTTATCCACATTCAGTTATTTAATTTATCTTACACTCATCCAATTATTTAATTCAGTTTATCCACATTCAGTTATTTAATTTTTATACACACTCAATCTGACGCTTAGCAGCAGCATACCACCCATATTAAATTATTAAATGATGATATTAATTATAATACAATTCACTTTATAATTATAGCTATTTATTTCGGTTGTACACATGCAATTAATGTATCTTATACGCACTCAATCTAACGCTCAGCAGCATACCAGCCACACTCTACGTAAGCTTCGCCGAATACCGATCCTACGTGAAAAAACCTCCGTCCCGCACCGTTGTGATTGCGCTGAAATAGAGAATCCTTAATCTTTAATACTGATATAAAGATTAATTCAGTTTGGAGGGACAACAAAAAAGTGTCTTCATCGTGCAGCTGCTCACTCTCTTACTGATCACGACCTAAGTTTCGGGAGATCTGTTGAGGAGGGGAGGAGTTGTGTCAAACACCCGTGCTGCGTTTGCACGCAGCAGGAAGGGGGGCGGGGACAATATCGATCCGGCACTTGCAGTCAGCAAATTCGTGCAGGGCGTTATCTTATCATTTCATACATCTAACAGCAAAACCGTCCCTTTAAACAAGCATGACATCCTTTCATTGTTAGTTAATAAACAAAAACACCGAGCCTCTCTGTTATCTTAATCAACAGACTGACTGGTCAGCGTAGACATCATACTTCCTGGTTAACTGGGAGCCGAACAGGAAACCTCCCCCTTATCTCAATAAACCACTGACCACCGCAGCTCAGTAAAAATCAAAACGGTCAGTAAAAGTCATTACGCTGGTGGAAGTCACGCCTTTCTTATCCTACAACTCTATTAGTTAAAATATAGTTGTTGTTTTTGTTTTTTACCAACTCTGAAGGCAGCCATTTCTCTACAGATGGTACTAATATTTGTCCAGTCACCTGTACATGTCCTAACTATGGCTCTTATAAGCTATTCTAATGATTGTTCAGACAATTAATCGTGTAATCGTTAAAAATGTACAAATTCTGCTGATTCTTAACATAATTACTTAAGCTTATTCTATGAGTAATAGAAGCTAAATCGGTGAATAGTTCACTCTGAATAACAAGGTTAAATCTCCAGCTAAAAAAGTTCTAGGATCAAAATGTTAAAAGCTCAGCCCTTTCTGGTGGACTTGCATATGCAGTGCAAATGCATCTGTAGTGAAAATAGTCACAAAAAAGTATCAAGTTCCACCTGTACATTACATTCTGGATTTTTCCTTTTTTAGAATAGAATAGATTTTATTCTATTTATATAAAACAGATCCTTCTAGTGTACTGCAGGGACATTGTTAAACTAGGGTTTTTTTAGTCGACAAATGATAATTTAATGATAATGACACATTTATCAAATAAGGTAAACATCTAGTTTAAATTAAGGTATGATAAATACTTTTTCATATCATTCTGACCCAGTTTTAACAGAATAGAAATAGCTGTACCGTCTCAAAGTGGGGAGATTCAGGTGACAGCTGACTAACAGACAATACTGATTCAAATGGAACAAAGCTCAATTTAAAGTTTAAGTTAGTACAGCAAAGGAAAAAGAAAACAAACGGCAATTATTAATACATAAGGCCCAGTCAGATAAAAATTGAAAAATAAAAACAAGTTCATTTGCAGAATAATGTAATATTTTAAACATATTTTGTTACACAAATTAACAAAAACTGTAAAGACTTTCTCCACAGAACAGAACCAAAATCAAACTTTGCTCTAAATATATTGCTCTGATAAGTCTCTGCAGGTTTTTCACTGGAACCTGCTCATTCTGCTCCACTTTGTCGTCTCCATCTTTAAACTAAAAAAAACTAGATGCTTTGATTTCGCCTCTCCCCCATAGTTCATTTTATGGAACACAGGGTTTCCCCAGAACTTGGGCTAATCTTTGCAGTAGGTGTCTTGGTGGGTTAAGGGGTGTTTGCGGTTAACTGTGCCGGGGGGATTTTTACCAAAATATTGCTTTTTCATCATTAAAAACAGCAGAACAGTACAGTGTTGTACCAGACAAGTAAAAGTTAGGTAACCAAAGTAAGAAGAACATGATTTCTAATTGTGATGGCAGAAGTATCCAGTCAGTAGCTTTATGGTTTTACGGTTATAAACATTGATCCATTATTTGGTCGATATAAAGGCTGCTGATCATCAGGCGGCTGCAAGCAGCAACAGAAAACCATGCAGGGTACAGGCCGGCCTGCAGCACAGTAAAAATGCAGAGGTTGCTGTCAGCAATACTTGTTGGCGTGTAATCCGTAGAGCCAACATTGGCACTGCCGTTTTTTGTTGTTTTTTTCACACAAACCACGCAGTCTGTTTGTACTAACAGACCGATCTAGACTTAGGTTAAATCAGTCGGTTTGGAAGTGGCTTTTTTCTTGTTGAATAATGGCAGTAATTGTCTAAACTTTCTCTTTTACTTGACAAAATTGCTGACAAGCACAACATTGTTGGATTTTGTTTGGAAATCAGTGGCAACCGCAGAACAACAGACTCTCTAACAGCCAAACCAGTGCTACAAATCCTCTAAAGCTACATGAGGTGAACCCTGAACTAAAGGGGGAGTTTTGTGGTGGCTAGATGCTGAACTTTCTTCAGTGATATTTTTCATTTAGTTTCCAAACACATCTAGAACCAGCACCATTGGTTAAAACATTTAGTTGAACATGCGAAGAGGTTTAGCCTGTATAAGTTTTGATCCTGTCTAGAGCGGCAAAACCCCCCACAATGAATTCACGGCTTTTCACCAAATTGCTTGTCTTAATTTTTTTCCTTCCAAAATTCATCTCCACGATCAGTGTATGTAAACTTCTGACTGGAAAATACCAGGATATGTTCTCCCTGTATAGGTGAAACCAAACCGTAACAACTATTTAAAAATATGTAAACTGTTTTGATTGACTAATTAACTCTTCTACTCCTATTTTGCAAAATCAACACTTACACCCTTTTGGATCCTTTTTATTTTTACGTAATTTGTTGTTATTTCAACTTTACGTTCTCTCTGTTTTGTTCTTTCTATTCATAGTAGGTACATCTACCCTGGCATTCTGTTTAACTGTGATGCCATTACCCTCTTTAACGTAGAAACCATTTATGGAACAGTGTTTCTGTGTTGCTTTTGTATCTCTGCTTATGCCAGATTGATAGTGTTAGTAAAATTGTATTGTAGTAGTGCTTTCTTATTTATTTATTTTTTTACTTTCCAGATATTGTATTATCCGTCCACTCTGAAAAATAAGTCCAAAATTAGCATTAAGAACCCAACATACAATACGAGTGTGGATAGTAACTATATTTGACACCCTAAGGTGTGTTTGTGTGTGTGTGTCACTTTATGGCAAATATGCTATAAAAACCCACCAGTTATTACTCCTTTGGGGGTAATCTTGTAGAAAAATAGTTTATTCCTAGTTTTTGAATCTGTCTTTGGTAAAGAGGATGGATAGTATGAAGTTTATCAGGTGTCTAATTTCAATGGTAAAAAAAACATGCTGCTTTGTTTATGAGCAACGTTTACGATTGTCACTCAAGTTATTTATTTTATAGTGTTAATTGTTTGCATTTGGAGGACCTAGTTGCAAGAGGACTATGTGCTAAAATTCTAAAAGATTGTTCATTGAAACTGAGATAGGAATTGAGTCAAATAATGAAAAGAATATCTGGTGTAGTGAGATTTTACAACAGTGACAAAAAATTATCTTACACATCTTTTTTTTATATAGCTTTTACTTTATCTGAAATTTTACATAAAATATAATCAATACATTATCAAATCTACAATTACTCAAAGAACTTTTTAAACTACGCTTAAATCATTTATATATAGTCTCATCATTTAATGTTTTAAATAATTTGTGTATCTGTGTGAGCTTTAATTGGTGTTTAATTAAGTTAGGTGTCTTAGAAAACCAGAGAGCAAAAGTTCTGACATCAAGTCAGAAGCTGACGGCGCAATGGAAAGTTTTCACACCCCATCCACATGTCGGTTACTAGTCAGACCTTTTTTATCTATCGCTATCACTCAAACACAACGTCTTGTTGTTCCTTATTTGGCACAAAGGCAGTTTTTTTCTTGTAAAAAGACAAGAAAATGTACACATTTTAAATCCGATGATAAATTTGCTGAGAGCGGAATAAAGGTAGAACTCAAAGTAATAATTATACAGAAAAAGATGTGTTCACAAGAAATCTAATGACAGTGGATAACATATTAGGTAATAAGGAAAAAGGGAAAAATATGCTTGTAAGATTACCAATAATACCCGGACATTCAAGACAGTCTTAACTATGAAATTAAAAGCTCGCATTTATGTGAGAGGATTATTTCCTGTTTCTGCTTTTCTGTTTTGGCTATATTTTTTTTCAAAAAATTTATTAAATGTATAAGATCTGACAAATGAGCTGAATGTATCCAAAAGCTTTTTAAATTATTGCATTTATTAAGGGGTATAAAGCTATCCAAACCAACTAATTATGAAAAAAGTAATTGAATGTATAGATGTTGTTTTTCACATTTGTTTTGTAAGCTGAGGCTAATTTTAATACTCACGCCAAGGTCTATTTAATGTCAGACCTGTAGCCCAAAGAATTGAGTTAAATTGATTCAGGCTAAAATATCTCAGAAGGCAACATATTATGCCTGGATCTAAATAAATTCAAAAGCAGAATTTGACATTTATCACCGGCATCTATCTGTCTGATGAGGGTATCGTGCCATTTTATCTTTTCTCTTGAGACCACCAGTAACCAGGACAATATTATTTCCAAGAGTACACAAACAGTTCATCCAGGAGGCCGCAAAAGAACACAGAACATCTTAGGCACTGCACCTGACTTGTTTCAGTTAAGTTCAGTAAAAGTAGATTTATAGTTATTTTTTGGAAGGTGTGCGTCCTGGTAGGTTTCATGTAAAACTAACAATTCAGAAAAAGAACTATATACTCAATCAAATCTGGTGGTGGACTGAGGCCAACTCGCCATGGGAGATCCTACCAGGAGTAGGAATCTCTGGAAAACATAGTTCTCAGAATCATAGCAGATTCAAGAGAGGGGTGATACATGGTGGAGATTTGACATAATGACCTAATTATTAAATTGATAATAAAAAATATACTTTGTTTCTTTCATTCTGCAATTTTGCCCTCAATGCAGAGCCTTAAATGCTTAATTTCTGTTTTGTATGTTGTACCTCTGTGTCGGAATCTTTCCATTTACATTTGACTTTGCAGTTGTGGCACTTGAATTTCTCTGTGAGGCAGAATAAAGCCTATTTCAATTCTATTCCCTCCTATTTTTCTTGTATTTCATGTTTCAATCCTCGTAAAAAGTATTTGTAGTTTTTTTATGTTATTAATTACGATATGAAGACAGTTTTGAAATATTCTACTATCCAATACTCTGCTTTTTCATGATTGTTATGATTGGTAAAACTGCCAAAAGTAACATTTAAAATACCAGATTATTATTATTCATCATTTACTAAAGCATAGATAGAAATCATTACTTTGCACAGTTAATGGAATTGAGGCTTTAATTACCAACACAGTTCAATAACAGCCAATTTTAACCAGCATTAGGATAAAAAAATGTTCGATATAGTGCAGCAGTTACTACAATTTCAAAGATTTGTCACAGAAACATTGCTTACAGTAATCAATTACATAGAAAAAATGTTAAAGAAATGCACCGCCGAAACCACTAAATCGGCAAATGGTATGTATGTCTTGCAAATATCACTCCTTTCTGTCCATGTAAACAGACATTTCTCCTCTGCTCGCGCTACTGGAGCGCAGTGTGGCGTTCATTATTGTAGACCAGAATGTTTTTGGTCATTGGCATTAACAACTTGTTGGTATTTATGGCTCTGTTCAAGCCTGGTTTTCTTCCTACCTATCGCATAGATGTTTCACTATAAAAAAAACAAACAAAAAACAATGAGTCCTTCTCCATGAAAGCTTTATTAACCTAAGGGGTTCTCCAAGGGCCATTACCATTTTATTTTCTTGAATCATACATGCTGTTCCTGATAAAACTGAACTGATCGACTTCCTCACTAAAATCAAAGCAGCTGCCTGCCTGATATCTTCTAACAAAACAGAAATGAACATTATAGCAGCATTCCATATTTTGTTTTCCTTTATTTGTTCAAAGAAATAAAAATAAATGAAAGAAGTGTATCCATAAGCTATCAAAAGAAGATGCACCAAATATTCACTTTGACATAGGTCACTGATTTGTTTCCAGTTGTTAATCAAGTAAATCTATAGTTGTAAACTGGGCAACAAACTTGAATGCTGAACTCCCCCTAGACCCACATGTGAAATTCATCTTACACTTTTGCGTCTTACTGTTAGGGAACGTTGGAAATATGCTGGCAGCTTTACTTGAAAAACATGCACATGCACATATACTGTATTTCTCAATTAGACAATTGTAATGCCTGTAAACCAGACTAGACAAAGCCTCTCTAAGACGTGTAAAAGTTATACAGAATGCTGTGGACTCATTATTAGTAGGTTCAAACAAGCTTGATAATATAACTGTCTTTTTAATTCATTAAACTGGTTTCTATCAAGTTCAGAATTCAGTTTAGAGTATTTTGTACTCACATACATGGAGGGGAATTGTTAAATTGTAATGACTGATGCCGGTGAACCCGATATTTAGCAAGAAACAGAGTTACGTTTCTTTTAAAGGTTTATTGTGAGGGATGAATAGCAGAGGGTGAGACAGACAAGCAAAACCAGATTTGAACAGAGCCATAAATACCAACAAGTTGTTAATGCCAATGACCAAAAACATTCTGGTCTACAATAATGAACGCCACACTGCGCTCCAGTAGCGCGAGCAGAGGAGAAATGTCTGTTTACATGGACAGAAAGGAGTGATATTTGCAAGACATACATACCATTTGCCGATTTAGTGGTTTCGGCGGTGCATTTCTTTAACATTTTTTCTATGTAATTGATTACTGTAAGCAATGTTTCTGTGACAAATCTTTGAAATTGTAGTAACTGCTGCACTATATCGAACATTTTTTTATCCTAATGCTGGTTAAAATTGGCTGTTATTGAACTGTGTTGGTAATTAAAGCCTCAATTCCATTAACTGTGCAAAGTAATGATTTCTATCTATGCTTTAGTAAATGATGAATAATAATAATCTGGTATTTTAAATGTTACTTTTGGCAGTTTTACCAATCATAACAATCATGAAAAAGCAGAGTATTGGATAGTAGAATATTTCAAAACTGTCTTCATATCGTAATTAATAACATAAAAAAACTACAAATACTTTTTACGAGGATTGAAACATGAAATACAAGAAAAATAGGAGGGAATAGAATTGAAATAGGCTTTATTCTGCCTCACAGAGAAATTCAAGTGCCACAACTGCAAAGTCAAATGTAAATGGAAAGATTCCGACACAGAGGTACAACATACAAAACAGAAATTAAGCATTTAAGGCTCTGCATTGAGGGCAAAATTGCAGAATGAAAGAAACAAAGTATATTTTTTATTATCAATTTAATAATTAGGTCATTATGTCAAATCTCCACCATGTATCACCCCTCTCTTGAATCTGCTATGATTCTGAGAACTATGTTTTCCAGAGATTCCTACTCCTGGTAGGATCTCCCATGGCGAGTTGGCCTCAGTCCACCACCAGATTTGATTGAGTATATAGTTCTTTTTCTGAATTGTTAGTTTTACATGAAACCTACCAGGACGCACACCTTCCAAAAAATAACTATAAATCTACTTTTACTGAACTTAACTGAAACAAGTCAGGTGCAGTGCCTAAGATGTTCTGTGTTCTTTTGCGGCCTCCTGGATGAACTGTTTGTGTACTCTTGGAAATAATATTGTCCTGGTTACTGGTGGTCTCAAGAGAAAAGATAAAATGGCACGATACCCTCATCAGACAGATAGATGCCGGTGATAAATGTCAAATTCTGCTTTTGAATTTATTTAGATCCAGGCATAATATGTTGCCTTCTGAGATATTTTAGCCTGAATCAATTTAACTCAATTCTTTGGGCTACAGGTCTGACATTAAATAGACCTTGGCGTGAGTATTAAAATTAGCCTCAGCTTACAAAACAAATGTGAAAAACAACATCTATACATTCAATTACTTTTTTCATAATTAGTTGGTTTGGATAGCTTTATACCCCTTAATAAATGCAATAATTTAAAAAGCTTTTGGATACATTCAGCTCATTTGTCAGATCTTATACATTTAATAAATTTTTTGAAAAAAAATATAGCCAAAACAGAAAAGCAGAAACAGGAAATAATCCTCTCACATAAATGCGAGCTTTTAATTTCATAGTTAAGACTGTCTTGAATGTCCGGGTATTATTGGTAATCTTACAAGCATATTTTTCCCTTTTTCCTTATTACCTAATATGTTATCCACTGTCATTAGATTTCTTGTGAACACATCTTTTTCTGTATAATTATTACTTTGAGTTCTACCTTTATTCCGCTCTCAGCAAATTTATCATCGGATTTAAAATGTGTACATTTTCTTGTCTTTTTACAAGAAAAAAACTGCCTTTGTGCCAAATAAGGAACAACAAGACGTTGTGTTTGAGTGATAGCGATAGATAAAAAAGGTCTGACTAGTAACCGACATGTGGATGGGGTGTGAAAACTTTCCATTGCGCCGTCAGCTTCTGACTTGATGTCAGAACTTTTGCTCTCTGGTTTTCTAAGACACCTAACTTAATTAAACACCAATTAAAGCTCACACAGATACACAAATTATTTAAAACATTAAATGATGAGACTATATATAAATGATTTAAGCGTAGTTTAAAAAGTTCTTTGAGTAATTGTAGATTTGATAATGTATTGATTATATTTTATGTAAAATTTCAGATAAAGTAAAAGCTATATAAAAAAAAGATGTGTAAGATAATTTTTTGTCACTGTTGTAAAATCTCACTACACCAGATATTCTTTTCATTATTTGACTCAATTCCTATCTCAGTTTCAATGAACAATCTTTTAGAATTTTAGCACATAGTCCTCTTGCAACTAGGTCCTCCAAATGCAAACAATTAACACTATAAAATAAATAACTTGAGTGACAATCGTAAACGTTGCTCATAAACAAAGCAGCATGTTTTTTTTACCATTGAAATTAGACACCTGATAAACTTCATACTATCCATCCTCTTTACCAAAGACAGATTCAAAAACTAGGAATAAACTATTTTTCTACAAGATTACCCCCAAAGGAGTAATAACTGGTGGGTTTTTATAGCATATTTGCCATAAAGTGACACACACACACAAACACACCTTAGGGTGTCAAATATAGTTACTATCCACACTCGTATTGTATGTTGGGTTCTTAATGCTAATTTTGGACTTATTTTTCAGAGTGGACGGATAATACAATATCTGGAAAGTAAAAAAATAAATAAATAAGAAAGCACTACTACAATACAATTTTACTAACACTATCAATCTGGCATAAGCAGAGATACAAAAGCAACACAGAAACACTGTTCCATAAATGGTTTCTACGTTAAAGAGGGTAATGGCATCACAGTTAAACAGAATGCCAGGGTAGATGTACCTACTATGAATAGAAAGAACAAAACAGAGAGAACGTAAAGTTGAAATAACAACAAATTACGTAAAAATAAAAAGGATCCAAAAGGGTGTAAGTGTTGATTTTGCAAAATAGGAGTAGAAGAGTTAATTAGTCAATCAAAACAGTTTACATATTTTTAAATAGTTGTTACGGTTTGGTTTCACCTATACAGGGAGAACATATCCTGGTATTTTCCAGTCAGAAGTTTACATACACTGATCGTGGAGATGAATTTTGGAAGGAAAAAAATTAAGACAAGCAATTTGGTGAAAAGCCGTGAATTCATTGTGGGGGGTTTTGCCGCTCTAGACAGGATCAAAACTTATACAGGCTAAACCTCTTCGCATGTTCAACTAAATGTTTTAACCAATGGTGCTGGTTCTAGATGTGTTTGGAAACTAAATGAAAAATATCACTGAAGAAAGTTCAGCATCTAGCCACCACAAAACTCCCCCTTTAGTTCAGGGTTCACCTCATGTAGCTTTAGAGGATTTGTAGCACTGGTTTGGCTGTTAGAGAGTCTGTTGTTCTGCGGTTGCCACTGATTTCCAAACAAAATCCAACAATGTTGTGCTTGTCAGCAATTTTGTCAAGTAAAAGAGAAAGTTTAGACAATTACTGCCATTATTCAACAAGAAAAAAGCCACTTCCAAACCGACTGATTTAACCTAAGTCTAGATCGGTCTGTTAGTACAAACAGACTGCGTGGTTTGTGTGAAAAAAACAACAAAAAACGGCAGTGCCAATGTTGGCTCTACGGATTACACGCCAACAAGTATTGCTGACAGCAACCTCTGCATTTTTACTGTGCTGCAGGCCGGCCTGTACCCTGCATGGTTTTCTGTTGCTGCTTGCAGCCGCCTGATGATCAGCAGCCTTTATATCGACCAAATAATGGATCAATGTTTATAACCGTAAAACCATAAAGCTACTGACTGGATACTTCTGCCATCACAATTAGAAATCATGTTCTTCTTACTTTGGTTACCTAACTTTTACTTGTCTGGTACAACACTGTACTGTTCTGCTGTTTTTAATGATGAAAAAGCAATATTTTGGTAAAAATCCCCCCGGCACAGTTAACCGCAAACACCCCTTAACCCACCAAGACACCTACTGCAAAGATTAGCCCAAGTTCTGGGGAAACCCTGTGTTCCATAAAATGAACTATGGGGGAGAGGCGAAATCAAAGCATCTAGTTTTTTTTAGTTTAAAGATGGAGACGACAAAGTGGAGCAGAATGAGCAGGTTCCAGTGAAAAACCTGCAGAGACTTATCAGAGCAATATATTTAGAGCAAAGTTTGATTTTGGTTCTGTTCTGTGGAGAAAGTCTTTACAGTTTTTGTTAATTTGTGTAACAAAATATGTTTAAAATATTACATTATTCTGCAAATGAACTTGTTTTTATTTTTCAATTTTTATCTGACTGGGCCTTATGTATTAATAATTGCCGTTTGTTTTCTTTTTCCTTTGCTGTACTAACTTAAACTTTAAATTGAGCTTTGTTCCATTTGAATCAGTATTGTCTGTTAGTCAGCTGTCACCTGAATCTCCCCACTTTGAGACGGTACAGCTATTTCTATTCTGTTAAAACTGGGTCAGAATGATATGAAAAAGTATTTATCATACCTTAATTTAAACTAGATGTTTACCTTATTTGATAAATGTGTCATTATCATTAAATTATCATTTGTCGACTAAAAAAACCCTAGTTTAACAATGTCCCTGCAGTACACTAGAAGGATCTGTTTTATATAAATAGAATAAAATCTATTCTATTCTAAAAAAGGAAAAATCCAGAATGTAATGTACAGGTGGAACTTGATACTTTTTTGTGACTATTTTCACTACAGATGCATTTGCACTGCATATGCAAGTCCACCAGAAAGGGCTGAGCTTTTAACATTTTGATCCTAGAACTTTTTTAGCTGGAGATTTAACCTTGTTATTCAGAGTGAACTATTCACCGATTTAGCTTCTATTACTCATAGAATAAGCTTAAGTAATTATGTTAAGAATCAGCAGAATTTGTACATTTTTAACGATTACACGATTAATTGTCTGAACAATCATTAGAATAGCTTATAAGAGCCATAGTTAGGACATGTACAGGTGACTGGACAAATATTAGTACCATCTGTAGAGAAATGGCTGCCTTCAGAGTTGGTAAAAAACAAAAACAACAACTATATTTTAACTAATAGAGTTGTAGGATAAGAAAGGCGTGACTTCCACCAGCGTAATGACTTTTACTGACCGTTTTGATTTTTACTGAGCTGCGGTGGTCAGTGGTTTATTGAGATAAGGGGGAGGTTTCCTGTTCGGCTCCCAGTTAACCAGGAAGTATGATGTCTACGCTGACCAGTCAGTCTGTTGATTAAGATAACAGAGAGGCTCGGTGTTTTTGTTTATTAACTAACAATGAAAGGATGTCATGCTTGTTTAAAGGGACGGTTTTGCTGTTAGATGTATGAAATGATAAGATAACGCCCTGCACGAATTTGCTGACTGCAAGTGCCGGATCGATATTGTCCCCGCCCCCCTTCCTGCTGCGTGCAAACGCAGCACGGGTGTTTGACACAACTCCTCCCCTCCTCAACAGATCTCCCGAAACTTAGGTCGTGATCAGTAAGAGAGTGAGCAGCTGCACGATGAAGACACTTTTTTGTTGTCCCTCCAAACTGAATTAATCTTTATATCAGTATTAAAGATTAAGGATTCTCTATTTCAGCGCAATCACAACGGTGCGGGACGGAGGTTTTTTCACGTAGGATCGGTATTCGGCGAAGCTTACGTAGAGTGTGGCTGGTATGCTGCTGAGCGTTAGATTGAGTGCGTATAAGATACATTAATTGCATGTGTACAACCGAAATAAATAGCTATAATTATAAAGTGAATTGTATTATAATTAATATCATCATTTAATAATTTAATATGGGTGGTATGCTGCTGCTAAGCGTCAGATTGAGTGTGTATAAAAATTAAATAACTGAATGTGGATAAACTGAATTAAATAATTGGATGAGTGTAAGATAAATTAAATAACTGAATGTGGATAAACCGAATTAAGTAGTTGGATGTGTATTAAAGGAATCATTAGACAAACTTAAATAATCACGATAATAAAGTTAATAACTATATTAATAATCATATTAATGATAATAATATGGGTAAGGCAGGGAATCAAGGAGGGGCCGGAAATCAAGAGGGGCCGGAAATCGAGGGAGACCGGAAATCGAGGGAGACCGGAAATGGGGAGGGGGACCGGAAATCAAAGGGGGGGACCGGAAATCAAAGGAGACCGGAAATGATTAGGGTCATTAATCATCCGTCAATTAAAAAGTGACAGAAGGTGGTTACTATTGTCTCTGGCATCCTCGATGGACTTTAGTACAATCCTCTCAAATCACTTCATGATGACAGGAGTGCTCGTTCATCCTCTAGACTTTAAAAGCAGCTCAGAGCTTATGTTTCTTTTTCTGAATGAGCTACTAAAGGCAGGCATCTTTATTTTTATAGCACATTTTCATACAAAGACCACTCAAAATTATTTTACATAGAATTTAACAAAAACAAACTTAAAACATAAAGCGTGACTCTTAAAAGGAGTTTAAAAATAAATTAATTCATTAAATTAAGCAGTGGCAAACAGAAAGTTTTTCATCCTTGTTTTAAAGGTACCAAGGGTGGGAGTAGTCTTATAATTCATGAGAAGTTGTTCTAGATTTCTGGAGGATAAATACTGAAGGCTGCTTCTGCATGTCTTGTTCTGATTCCTGGAACAGTGAGTAGGTTTGATTCATATGAGCAAGGGTCACATGGTTTAACATTGCAGAAGATCCGAGATGTAGTTAGAGTTCTGACCAGAAAGTGCTTAGACCATTAATGAGATTTTAACACTACTTTCTGAATAATAGGTAGCCAATGTAAGTACTTCAGAACTGGAGTAATATTATGATAGTACTTTTGTAAGGACTTTAGGAGCTAAAAGAGATACAACTGCCATTACATCCTTACTTTTCTCTTACACAAAACATACTCCTGAATCAGTGCTTCTGTGTTCTTTTTGTCTCTGCTCCTTCTTCTAAAAAAAACCCATTTGGTTTAGGCAGATGGCTGTCCACACTGGTTCTGGTTCTGCTGGAGGTTTTCCTCCCTGTTAAAGGGGAGTTTTCCTCTCCACTGTCGCTTCATGCATGCTCAGTATGAGGGATTGCTGCAAAGCCATCAACAATGCAGATGACTGTCCACTGTGGTTCTACGCTTGAATGCTGCTTGTCAAAACTTGATGCAACCAGCTATATATACACATATATATATATATATATATATATATATATATATATATATATATATATATATATATATATATATATATATATATATATATATTAGGGCTGTCAATCGATTAAAAAAATTTATCTAATTAATTACATACTCTGTAATTAATTAATCTAAATTAATCGCATATAATTTTTGCTGTGAAAGTATTTTAAATATTTAAATTCAAATGATTCAATGAATAATCAGCATTAGATAAATTAAAGTTCAAAAACTCTTATTCACATTTCATGCCTTCAGACGTTTTAACATGTGTCGTTGTGGCATATGTGGCACACAGTAACGTAGGGGACACAATGAAAATAAATGGATGAAAACACGGATGAAAACAATAGCAGTGAACTACCCTATAGGGTAGTTCATTGTTATTGTTTTGATGCGGGTTTTTCGCGCATGCACGCCGGACTGGTAGGCAAAAGGCGGACACAATGGCGGACGCAAACAGAGAAACTGACGAGTTCTCTACGTATTTCTCTTCTTTAGATAACGTACTACAAGATCGTTTTAAGAGTAAGTTGATGGTTGATGGTGTCAGATTGCCAGATCCACACAGCAAAAGCCTGAAGGGACGGAGCGAGTCTGTGAAATGCTGGCCAAGGGTTTCGTACCGCGACATATACAGCTGCCTTATAAACACGGCAGGCCAATACAGACGAGAGAGCACGAAAGCCCCTGAAACCACTGGACGGCTACAGTTATTTTATATCAGGAAAAAGGCTCCAGCAACGCCCGCGACGCCATGAGCGGTCAGAAAATGGATGGATGGATGGATGTTGTTCACACATGTTTGTGCAATAGCACAAAGCGGCGTCGGACACAGGCCGCGTCTCAGCAGAGGCCCGGTAGGTTAAAAAAAACATTTTTCACTACGGATTATTTAGGTGTTTTTGTCTTGTTAAAATGGGTGGGGGTGTCGGCGACATTGCAGCGTAAACACAGAAGTACTAGCGCCCGTGAACGGGGGCGTAATGGAGCAGCAGCAGCAGCTGCTGTAGCAGCGGCTTCTCCGGCCCGTGTAGTGTTTATGCAGCAGCCGTTGGCTTCTGCTGCCGCAGCAGCCGTTGGCTTCTGCTGCCGCAGCCCGTGAACGAGCGGAGCCGCCGTTGTCTGAAGCAGCAGCGGCTGCTGCTGCTTCAGACAACGGCTGCTGCTGCTACCGCTTCTCCGGCCCGTGTAGCGATCGCCACTCTCTCCGCCGCTATTTAAGTAGAACAATGACTAGAGCAGAATTAAGTTGTATTTACCGGAGATGAAGTGTAGACTGCAAATTCTGTCGCAGTATGATGGATCCCCCAGTCCATTGGGAGTGTCTGACTGCGCTCTTTTCATTGAAAATATCCATTTCTTTCTTCGTCCTTCCTCCTTCGGTAAACGACAGAAACGTACATCCAACGATTTGGAATGCCTCTGTGTGCAACCGGGAGCGCAACAAGTCGTAGGCATTGCTTAGAATCCAAAAATAAACGAACTAAAAGTACGCTCTAAATCACCCGTTTTGTCATGTAGTAGACGAGAACAGTACTGTTTTTGCCTACCCGCGGTACCCGGATGTAGCGCGGACGTCACGCGGGACGTCACGCGTGAACTACCCTATACGATTAATTTGGGTTAATTTTTTTAATACGTTAATTTTTTTTAAATTAATTAATCGAAATTAACGCGTTATTTTGACAGCCCTAATATATATATATAAAAATATAAAAATATATAATACATAAATATATAAAATAAACCTGTAATATTTGTGCTTAAATTACTTTTGTCTGCAGACAAACAGTAGTTTTTTATTAGGCTTGCATCAAGAAATGAGTACACACACCAGAGTAAAAAGCCATTGTAATACAAACTCTTTGTCTTCTTATTATGCACGGTTTAATTTTGATACTGTTGGGTCACCACATAAAAGGTGTGTTTAGCTTATGAGAGCACATCTGGGCCCTGTTTTAGGAACAATAGCCAGTCTACCCTGAGTAGAAAGCAGCTACTCTGAGTAGTTCTACTACTCGCTGTCATACTCAGCATTTTCCCTTTGTAAAACAGTTGATATCAATCAGGTAACTAAACTCAAAGTCCAATCAACCGAGTTAGGTGTGAGCACGACCATGAAAGAAGCCCGATGCAATGCAGATAATGTGATTCACCAATGCAATAGCAGGAAATAAGACTAAACTCATGGTTAACCCAACAACTCTGCTTGGTAGCAGCACGCTTTGGGTTGTTTCACAGTGTAATTTTTTGCCATAATTTGACTCAGAGTAATGGCTTCTGAGGTTTCTGAAACAGAAAAGGCAGGGTATGCATTCATTTACCACAGAAATTACTCTAAATATCTACTAACCCTGCTTTGTGAAACGGTAACCTGACTCTTGCCAGATGGATTTTGTTCCACCACCTGTCCGTCCTCTTTTCTGATATGCTTCTTCAACCACATCAAAACTGAAACCATCTTTTCCACTAACAATGGCCTTCAAAGCCATTCTCTGCTGTTTTTTACAGAATTAATATTTTGTAGTTTGGGCAACACTGATTAATTAGCAGCATCATTGTGACAAGATTTCTCTAATGAAAACAGGGAACATCTCTGTTGGAGGGTTTGGTTTGTTTTGCCCGAACTGCAACGGCGACAGGGCAGGGAAGCCGCATTCGCTGAGTAATTCTACTACGTCGGGACAGTGTCAGGAACGGGTAAATACGATTTACTGCGTTAAACTTTTTCACTCCATCATGATACAGTGAAAACGGGGACATTTCCAGGATAGCTTTTGTCAGGGACAGGTCATCCACAACAGGCACTCGGGGACGTCTGCTCACCCTTGCTTCCTCGCTACGAACCTCCATTGTTGTTTGAATCCAAACAGTTTCTTCTCTGATACGTCACATGTATGAAAATTTTGCCAGGCGATCCTGATTGGTTCGCCCATTTTATGTGGTATTGAAATCCTTCCCAATGGCAGTGATTCCTGATAGATCTGTGGAGCTCTGTGGAACTAAATCCATCTGATGAGTCAGTTTAGTGAAACGGGCCCCTGAGAAGCTGATAATGATGGGGAAAAATAAAAGCTGCCCTGAGGAAACCTACTAAAACATCAAAGAAATCTATGTTACTCTGAATAGGGTAAAAATTAATAATATATGAAGCAAACAACTCTTAGGAAGGAAATATTTATTTCAACAAATGATAATATTATGTATAAAAAATAAGAACATAAACCTTTGACAGAGCAAAAGATCAGCACAACTTTAGCTGCTAAAAAAGATTCCAGGTACTAAATGAGAAAAGCTAACGGTATGTCTGTCCACAGATTTAACCCGAGCGGGAATGTAGAACCTTGCATTAAAAATACATTTTCCAAAGACAAAGTAGGGCTAGACGATAATTCAATAACAATATATATTGATCAATAGACGTATATCAATGATAGAACAAAAAAGGTCATTAAGAGTTTTCCTTCCTTTTGCATTTTAAACATGTATGTTAATATTACAGTCATTACATCCTCCATTCAACCAATCACAACGCAGACCCTGGAAAGCCCTGTCACTAAGCTCTGCCCCCTTTAAAGGGTTCAGAGTGCATACGTTCTTTTTTCTTTTTTAAAAACTTGCAGTTTTGGTAAAAAGTTGGTTGAATAGAGGGTTGAGTTTGAATTCAGTGTTTGTGTGTTTTATATCTATAACTAGGTTGATAAGCAACAGCATAAAATGGCCAGGGCGGCACTTAAAATATATGTTTTGAATTTGTTGATAATAATCGATATCGATCAATATGAGTTTTATTTTATCAATACGTTGTTTTTTTTTTCTATATCGCCAAGCCCTAAGACAAAGGCTTTTGTTTTCTCCATTTAGCAGCAACTCTACGGTGTTTTAGTTTATGAAAAGTGATTTAACTCTGCATAAATTCTTTAACAGTCACCTTCATGTGAATAGTTTCATCTGCTCTGAACTGAAACCGTCAGTAGATTAAACAAGTTTGACTTGAACTGGATCTATGGATCTGGATAAACAGCGTTTGGCAAAGATAAAAACTTGGTTTCACTTAGTACAAGGTGGGTTAACTCCTTCTAATGTGATGTAGTATTAAAAAAAATCAACATTTCATAGAAAGAATTTATAATTAATTCAAACACCAGGCAATGGATTGTTCATCAGGTCTCTGAAATCAGTTCAAAGCGAGTCTCGTCAGCTGAAAGGTCAGAGAGAGTGGTGGTAAATTCCCTTATCAAATACAACATTCAAAAATGGATGAAGGCATCAATAACATTATCTCAAACACAAAATCCAAGTCGCTTACCTCTGTTCCTTTTATAGACCACATATCCAGCAGCAGCAGTGATGGAAACCAGAACAAAAGCAATCACAGCAGCTATGATTGGGGTGGTTATGTTACTGTGCCTCCCTGGTAAGCAAAAACAGAACAAAATAAAAGCTTGTTATTACATCTTTGCAAATCTTTTGTATTTATCTAATTCTATCTAATTCAATTCTGATGATAAAATCTGAGCTTTTGCAAAACTTCTGTCAGCTGTCAGCTAACACTATGGAACACCCTTCCTCAGGTATTATGAGAATCCTAAAATAATTTACATCTTTTAAAAGTAATGATGTGACTTTGTAACAGTATTTAGGCAAGTGTAAGCCCATTTGTATTATTTGTGTATATGCGTGCATATAAATATGTGTGGATATATGCAGGGGTGGTGCCAGCCATTTGGTTGCCCTGAGCACATTTATTAATATTCAATATATTATCAGTATTCTATTCAATTCAATTTTATTTACATATATATTTACAACACATGTCATCTCAAGGCACTTTACAAAGTCAAATTCAATCAAATCATAGGCAGGTTGGTCAGAAAGTTTCCTCTCTAAGGAAACCCAGCAGGTTGCATCAAGTCTCTCCAAGCAGCATTCACTCCTCCTGAAAGAGCGTAGAGCCACAGTGGACAGTCGTCTGCATTGTTGATGGCTTTGCAGCAATCCCTCATACTGAGCATGCATGAAGCGACAGTGGAGGGGAAAACTCCCCTTTAACAGGGAGGAGAACCTCCAGCAGAACCAGAACCAGGCTCAGTGTGAACGCTCATCTGCCTCGACCCACTGGGGCTTAGAGAAGACAGAGCAGAGACACAGAAAGCACAGAAGCAGATTCTCAAAAAGGAAAGTTTTAAGCCTGGTCTTAAAAGTAGACAGGGTGTCTGCCTCACGAACCAAAACGCGGAGTAGTGTTCCACAGGAGGAGAGCCTGAAAACTAAAAGAGTGGCCTCCCATTCTACTTTTAGAGACTCTAGGAATCACCAGCAGACCTGCAGTCTGAGAGTAAGGATAAGGATTACTTTATTAATCCCCAAGGGGAAAATTGAGTTGCCATTGACATATAAAAAACACTTATCTTACAGGCAAAAATCACTCACAATGGACTCCGCTATAGACCACAACAAAAGAGCCATATCATTTAAATATAATGAAGTACTCTGTTAGAAACATATGGGGTAATCAGATCTCTGATGTATGATGAAGTTTGATTATTAGGGGTTCCTATACTTTCAGCTCAGAGTCGCGTGCATTCGTAGTTTGCATGCAGTTAAACCAGTGCCGGCCCAAGCCTCTTGAGGGCCCCAAGCAGAATTTTTTGGGGAGGCCTTCCTCCCACCCTGCAGAATCACCTATGCTAGAAGATTATTGACACAAATATCACGTTACAATGTTATAGCAAATATTATAAATGAATACAGTGATTATACAGTGATTTACAATTATGTATTAATATAAAATAAATAAATGATACTTAAAATACTTTACTCTTTTATTAAAACGTATTAAATAAATTGTTTTATCTTGATTCATTCATTGATTTATATCACTTGTTTAAGTTATTATATTGTTAAAAAAAAAAAAAAAAATTGGGGTGCCTCCCGGTGGCTCCAAGCGGCTGCTTAGTTCGCTTTGCCTTGGGCCAGCCCTGAGTGAAACTCAAACTTCTTCCAGGAGAGAGAGTGCGCAGAGTCAAGACATATTTTTACCTGCTTTGGTAAAAATATCTGTTTTGTAAAAGCATGGAGTTTCTGAGGATGGCTGCACTAAAGGCTGCCACAGAGTCAGGAGCACTGAGCCCCTAATAGCCATGTAGATGCCAGGTGGAGTCTGTCCTGTTGGGGGAACATGGGCCGTGGATTAAAGCAATAAATGCTTAAATGACCAAGTAAACTTTTTTAGTACTCCAAAATGCTAACAACCCAGGGTCTAGACCAGGAAAAGCATTTTTCCAACTATAAGGCGCACTTAAAATTTTTAGATTTTCTAAAAGATTGATGGTAAATGGACTGAACTTATATAGCGCTTTTCCAGTCATGCTGACCACCCAAAGTGCTGTACACTATAGCCACATTCACCCAGTCGCTCTCACTAACGCAAACACATTTATACACCGAGACGCAGCTCGGTAGGCAACTTGGGGTTAAGTGCCTTGCCCAGGGGCACATCAACATGTGGCAAGGGGAAGCTGGAATCGAACCCACAACCTTCTGATTGCAAGACGACTACTCAACCCATCAAGCCACAGTCGCCCCTGTGGTGTGATTTATAATCCCGTGCCTCTTATATATGATTACTGTTCGGCTTACTAACCAGTTTTATGTGGTACAATGCAATCATAAATCTGTTAAAATGTGTAAGTATGAATTTACTAAGCAATGAAGCTGCTCCGCTCAATGGATATTTGGAGCATTACGGTACACTGATCGGACCCCTGAGCTGTCTACAAGACTGCCTGAATGTAATGTCTAAACTAGAAGGGCATTCATGTAAAGGCCCTCATATACTCAGCCGTGTTTCACTCCATGGAGGTCTGTACATACTCGAGGCAGACTCTGTGCATACAAGCACTATGTGCACAGCTAAATTTCTATGACTTCTCGGCTTCAAGAAGTCTTTGCATCGAACTGCTTTAAATTTGACACCAAGCTTGAAACACTGAGCTGATCCAAGCAGATGGTCGCAAGGACGTGCGGCATTACAGTCCCTTTCTGTTCTCACTGACAGGTGGGAGCCTGCTGGAAAAGAAACGGCTCTAGGTGCTCAGCTAGCTAATCACACATTTTACGATCCATTCCGCTGCTTCATCCCACTGGCAGAAAGTCTGGGAATTGTAGGAGTTTGCCACAAGAAATGTAGGCAACAGTACGCTCCACTACGATGGGTAAAACGTCTGCGGAGAGTCAGTGCAGAGTCCACAACATTTAGTTTTCATGCTCCATTTATCTGGAACAAACACCCAGAGGACAGTAAAAGTGCTGAAACCCTCAGTTCATGTAAATCAAGTTCAAACATATTTGTTTAGAATTGCCTTTAACTGTTAATGTTAAAATTTGGAGTCCAACTTGTCTTATACTGTATCAGACCTGCTGCTACTATTCCGGTGCAACGTGCTTTCTTCTGTAATGTTTTCCCTCTGTCACTGTAATGCTTTTCTTTCCGTTTTCTTTTTTGTTGTTGTTGTTCACATACAGCACTTTGAATCGTCTTGTTATTGAAAAGTGCTTTATAAATAAAATTTGCTTTGTCAAACTTTACTGCAGGTGAACACGATTTTCAGCCAGACACAAAATTACGTTTTAAAAGGGTTTATTGAAGGGGTAAATAATGGCAGATGAAGCAGGCAAACCGTCACAATCTTAGCAGAAGAATCCTGGTAGAAAGTGCTGGTTTGCAGCGATGAGCAGAGAACCAGGAGATGTAGGCGGTGATAGAACCAGCAGGCTGTGTGGATTGGAGAACCACCAGAACAGGTAAGCAAGCAGCTGAGACTCACAGAGGAACAGGCAACATAGCAGCATGGAGACTCGGCAATCTCAACTAGGAGAGTTCAGCTGGCAGGGCACATAGGATCCAGTAGAGCAGGAAACAAGCTGAACTGCAGCATGCAGACACAGGTGACCTTAGCAGGAGTGTCCAGCTGGCAGAGCACACATTAGCAGGTAAAGCAAAGGCAAATCCCATGAGAAGAGCAGTGAAGAGAGTGAGATGTTCTGGCTGAGTTGAGTAGGCAGAGGCAGGAATAAGTAGGCTGGTGAACAGGTGAGCTGGGTAATTAATTAGTGGGAACAGGTGGAGATAATCTAGAGTGGGGTGGTGGCTGGAGACAGACTGAGCTGGAAGGACAACTGTTGGTGGCTTAATAGTGAACAAAAAAGTCCTCACAAGTGTAAAGTCAAACTAAACAGAACCATAACTATGACAGCCTTGCTTCTTTGGATGTTTGTTTGTTTATTTTTGTTTGTGTGTGTGCGTGTCCACTCAAACCCCAGTCGGTCATGGCCTATTGCCGAACACACTGAGCGTGGCTCCAGTGAATGTTTCTTCCTGTTAAATGGAAGTTTTCCTCTTCATTGCCTCTGCATTCATCCAGGAGGAGTGAATGCTGCAAGTCAAAGCCTCGATGCAGTCTTCCGAGTTTCCTTGGATGGAAAACGTTTTAACTAGTCTGTCTATATGATTTGATAGAATTTAATTTTGTAAACTGCCTTGAGATAACATATCATGTGAATTGGTGCCATATAAATACAATGAATTAAATTGGATGGGCTACATAATGGCACAGTTGGTAGCACCCTTACCTTGCTGCAAGAAGGCCCTGGGAACTTTGCGTACTTTCTGCATGGAGTTAAGATGTTCTTATGCATGTGTTGGTTTTCTCCAGGTACTCTCATTTCCTCCCAATTTCCAATAACATGACTTTTAGATTTAGAAGTAAAATACACAAAAAGTATCAGGCACATCATTTAGCTTACCTCTGTTGGTTCTTATAACTGCTTCATCCAGTTTAATCATGTCTTCTTTGTCATGAAGCTGAAACACACAGTCGTACCTCCTCCAGTCTTCAGGACTGATTGAGGAAATGTTCAGGTAAACCCTCATCTGGAAGGTCCCATCATCGTTTGGAAGGATCTCTCCATAATCCACATTCTCATGAATTTCCTCTCCATCTTTCCTCCAGAACATCAGAGCTCTGTTAGGATAGAAACCTGTAGCGTGGCAGCTGACAGGAGAGGAAGAAGACTTCTGCAGCAGAGACAAGGAGGGATGCTCTGGGAATGTAGAAATGAGAAAATCAGGGGGAAAACAAATAGGTCAATGGAGTCAGAAAGGGTTGATATAAAAAACAGATTAGGGCAACCAGTAAATGGGAAATGATTGGGAATGAGGATGATTTAAAAATAAAACGACAAAAAATAAAACTTGCATTCACATACATATCAAGCCAGGTAGTTACACTGTAAGACAGAGGTCTGCAACCTGTGGCTCTGGAGCCGCAAGTGGCTCTTTGGACCTTCCACAGTGGCTCTTAAAGGTATACTATGCAACCGGGGTTGATTTTCCAGCGAGGCTCCCCCCAGAGGGCGAAAGTAAAAGTGCACTGTCATAAATATGCTCAGCCGTTCTACTGGTTTGTCCGTCAAGCCAGGCGCGGTTGTTTTGAGCTTAGCAGACAGGCGAACGCAACGAATACAAAAGTCGAAAAAACGGCAGTACAAAAATGACTAACACAGTGAAAGTATGAACATGCACACAGAGAGAGAGAAACCATTCCAATGCAGTGTTTCCCCTAGGAATTTGCTTACCAGACGACCGGCGGAGCGGGGGGTGGGGGTGGGGGTCGGGGGGAGACAAGCTTTGCGCGCATATCGAGTTAGTTTTTTTTTTTTTTTTGGAATGTTGGGAGGCGGTAGTGTGAGGGAAACCCTACAATGTTACTTACAATCGCATCAACAGAAACGCGAGGTCCACGTCAGCCTTGCAGCCTTCTCTTTCTTTTAGCTCTCGCCATTCGGGAAAAAGCTTGCCCGATGTTCACCCGTGTACGACTCCTCTTTCTGTCCAGAGCCCTTTTCCTCTTTCTTGCCTGCTCCGACATGGGCTTTCGCTGTTTTGTCGCTGGTTCCGCCATGATAACTGCACAGATATCGCCACTGCGCTAGCAACAAACATGCCTTTCACTGGGGGCGTGTAGCAGTTCTCGCCGTAAAGCAAGACCGACTCTCGCGATGCACGAGATTCTGAGCCTGTGGGTGGGGGCCGAGGGCTCCTGCAATTACAAGTGCGGTATTTCCCCCACAGACCACCAGGGTGGCCAAGAAAACCTTTGTTCAACCTGAAATGACTCATTTAATCATCCAAAACGGTATGGAACACATTAATTAACTGAAAAATGTTGCATAGTATGCCTTTAATAACTTTCGCTATAGAGATTATATTTTTATTATGATAGGTTAATGCAGGTTTTAGCAATTTTTTATTGGAATAATTGCTTTTAATTTTCACAACAGAATGATGCTAAAAGTGCCAGTAATATTTAATTTTAAATCAATATTCTTTCATCATGTTGGAAACTAAGATTCTTTTTTTTTACATCATTATCCACAAATATCCACATCCCGTCCATTATCTTTTTTTTAAAACCTCAAAATAGACATAAAAGGGCGTTTCTTTAACAATGACAACATATTTCCTACAGTAGATCTTTATCAAAAATTATAACTTGTCTTTTTTCAAAAGGCCAGGCAACATTTGTGGCTCTAAACGAGTTTAATTCAAGGGGACTGTAGGTAAAATGGCTCCTTAGACTGTAAAGGTTGCAGGCCCCTGCTGTAAGAGATAAAAATTGTTTCCTACATGTCTGTCATTAAGTCATACTAAATGTTTCAGGTCAGTTAGGATTAAAAAACCTATTTTGTGTTGTTCCATGCCAGAATGAAAGAGAGGACTTCCCAGATTGTTTTTACTTCAAATTTAAAAATTTCCATAGAATATAAACAAAGGATATCATTGAGTAATATCGAATAATGATGTCATGGATTTTGGAAGCCCCAATGGAGAGAGAAATTTGACTCATGCTCTGAATCCTGTAAACCTAAGAGGAATATTTTGCTAAACTGATTTTATGAATTGCTACCAACTCTTAATAACTCAGTATGGATTCCCCAAATGATCTTAACATTAGTTTAAAGAAGCATGTCACATTAAACAGAGAGTAAATTCTTGGAATTTTAACATCCCAACCTCCCAGCCATAATAAAATCACTTTAATTTTATCTTATAATATAATTACCTGTTCTCAGCAGAATGCTCTTCCCTTTTATCAAAGATCTCTTAAGCCACTCAGGGCAAGCCTGGGTAATAAACATTTTGTTCTTCATCAATCTAACTTTATTCAGGTCCCATGCAAGAATCATTGGGGTGGCTTGTGGTTGTAGAGCAATCCATTTTGGAGTCTCTAAATCCAGAGCAATAAAGTCTTCTCCATTATAACCGAACCGCATAACACCATCACCTCTCTGAGTCTCCTCATCCCAGTAACAAGAGGACATCAGCTGAAAAACATGGACTCCTGACACAGAACAGAGGGAAAAATGAAAAAGATTAACAACACATTTATTAACTATATTAAGGCAAGGCAAGGCATATTCATTTGTACAGCACATTTTAGTACAAGGTCAACGCAAAGTGCTTTATATGATACAAACATATGAAAATAAAAACAGAATAAAAACAAGTTGGAATAAAATGTAGAAAAATTTAAACAAAATAAAACATGAGAAATTAAATTAAAGCAAACAATGATTTGAAAAACAGTTGGATTACAAATTTAAACTAATGATGTTTCAGTAAACAGTTTAACTAGGACAGTCAAAGGCAATCCTAAACAATGTGTTTTTAATCTTGATTTAAAGGAACTCAGGCTTTCCGCAGTTTTACAGTTTTCTGGAAGTTTGTTCCAGATGAGTGGAGCGTGTTTGGTTCTGGTTCTAGGTATGTGGCGTAGGCTGGAGTGTGAATAACATGTTTATAATTTACAATACAATGTTGTTGCTGCAATCACTTATTTTCCTCTCGCAGCTCCGCTTTCTGACGGCTGCTGCTGCCACTCTGTCTGGCGTCTGGAGTCTGAGATTTCAATCTCATTTATACTGGGATACTGCGGTTATTACGATTAATGCTAGGCTACGAAACTAATCCCAATTAAAAAAAACAAAATATTAGCTACACTAAAATAGGTGAAAGCTGCAGAGTGCTGTTCTGTAAAGAAGCAGGAGAGACTGGTTTGATTTGTGGAACTTGAGAAATGTAAGTAACCAACGTTAGCATCTCAAAATAGTTTTAATTCTTAAGTGTATTGGATTTTATCAACAAAAACCTAATCTCTTTGATAAATCTAAATATTCTGTGCCAGGCAGGAGTTCTGAGGACTGCTGAAAATATGGAAAAGCAAAGACTGTAGGCTATTAAAAATTCTGATTCTTAGCCACAGCTGTCTGAAAGAGAAAAGGTAAGGGTTTCCCTTTTACCAATATTTTGTTGCTATTGTTGATTAAATTTTTGTCGACCCTTTTATGCAGTTCTGGTATAAATAGCAGGTATTTCTTTTACATGATGTACAGTAAAACACCAGATGGCGCCTAAATAACTGCTATATTTTAGTCTAGACTTTTGCTTAGATGTAAAAGCATAATTAGGGTTCCACATTATAATAGTGCTATTTATTTGACTATTTCTACTTCTAGAATTAGGGTAAAGACAAATACAAACAGAAGAACATTATTTCCATTGGTTTTGTTGTACATAAATTTCCACACTGCCCTTTAGTAAATTAGTACAAAGCAGAGGCAGAGTTAGACATTCTCATCATCAGGGACTTAGCCCATAAAATATTTCATCATTACGAGGGTAATTTGGTACACCAAAAAATAAGCAGTTATTTAATTTGTTGATGTGATCACAAAATGTATTTAATATAGGCCTTTACATATCTTAAAGTTTAATCTGCTGTTCTTTAATAGTCTTACTAGTATATCCCAATAGTATATTAATATGTTCTCATTTCAATGATTAATTGGACAACCACTCATGTAACAATTCAGTCTTGGTGTCACTAATCTTACTCAAAGTACAGTTTTGGGTCCTCCATGCCACTTATGTATTAACATTTATTTCACATTTAAACATTGACAACTCACTATTGTTAAGAAAATAATTAGTTGTCTGAGAGGATGTAGGTAAGGAGAAGCTGTTATCTACACTTCAGATATATAATGTAAGAAATGTGTTTGGAATGTTAAGATAAATGACATGAAATGGGCTAAAGAGAGTAACTATAGCCCAGTTACACATTTTTTTTAAATATTGAAGTTAATACTTTAAATATTGTCAATGTCAGTTACACATCTAGTTCCAGTGCAGATGTAAATACAATAAATGTATTTACAGTCCCGTAAATGTATAATTTTGCTGTGTTTTATGATACAGAGAGAGTATGTTAGATAAAACAATAAGGGTGGGGTTTACCTCTGTGCATTTCTATATCTTCGAAAGAAAATACAGGATAAATCTACAGACAACAGACATATTTTGACTATATTTGGTTAAATGGGCATGTATTTACTGTCTGTCTCTGTTGGTGGTAAGTTCAAATGCAAACTTTTTCAAAGTGGAAAAAAGTCCCAGTTCGACACTTATCAGAGCCAGTGATGCTTTAAACATTGACAAAAGGCATCTAGTGTGTTAATTTGTATGAATGTAGCAAGAAGTGCTGCTTTTCTCTTTAGAGCAGATGAAGCGTGCCCTGACCCTCCAGTTAAGCATCAAAAAAATAGGAGCATGCATATTGCATAGGAACAATGATGTCAGACCAATGAAGCTTTGGACCAATAGTGTCCCTAGCAAAGTTCAAATCAAACCTACACCCCTTCCCACATGTGATTGTTGTCGTCTCTGATGTAAAGTTACATGAACGTTCCTGTCCTTTAAATAGGATTTAAACCAGCACAGAAACCTGACTGGAAAACGTCAAAGCGGCTGGTCATATTTAAGATGGGAATTAATGTTGAAACACAGCTTTTTCAATAATCTTACTGATAAAGGGGAGGTTTGAGATAAGCCTGTACTTCTGCAATAGTAACTTGTTCAAATTGTTATTTTTCAACAGTTGTTTGATAGTTGCTGTTTTTAGAGACTGGGGGAATACACCTGACAGAAGGGACATGCTAATTATCTGATCATCAAATAATCAAATAATAACATCTTAAAAGTCTTAAAAGTAGACACTCAGTCTACTTCTAAGACTAATCTTAAAACTATCCTTTTTGACAAAGGAGGACACCAGGGTCTATTTTTCTCACTCTACTGAGTTCTACTGTTCTCTAGTTTTGCATTGCTTGTCTTCATTTCAGCTTTTAACTTTTTTGTTCTCTCTTTTTTTTCTTCATAGAAGGTACACCTGGTCTGGCGTTCTTTTAGCTGTGACATCATTCAGGGGAGACAGCTCACCTACTATTACCATCTAATGTAGAACAGATTACTGGATCAATGTGTGCTTCTGTGGTTTTTTGTCTCTCTTGTTGTGTCTCTGCTATGTCTCTGTAATCCTCAGTCGGTCGAGGCAGATGACCGTTCATACTGAGCCCGGTTCTGCTGGAGGTTTTTCCTTCCCGTTAATGGGGAGTTTTTCTTTCCACTGTCGCTCCATGCTTGCTCAGTATGAGGGATTGCTGCAAAGCCATGGACAATGCAGACGACTGTCCACTGTGGCTCTACGCTTCTCCAGGAGTGAATGCTGCTTGTCGGGACTTTGATGCAATCAACTGGTTCCCTTACAGGACTGTCTCAGAAAATTAGAATATCGTGAAAAAGTACTGTATACTAGTAGGCTATTCAACTAATCACTTGAATCGTCTAATTAACTCGAAACACCTGCAAGGGTTTCCTGAGCCTTGAAAAACACTCAGCTTGGTTCAGTAAACTAAATCACAAGTATGGGGAAGACTGGTGATCTGACTGCTGTCCAGAAGACCATCATTGACACCCTCCATCAGGACGGTAAGACACAAAAAGAAATTTCTCAAAGAGCAGGCTGTTCACAGAGTGCAGTTTCAAAGCACATTCACAAAAAGTGTGTTGGAAGGGAGAAATGTGGCAGGAAACGCTGCACAACCAAGATCTGGCACCTGCCCACAGTGCCAAAACCACCAGTAACTGGTGTACTGACCATGGCATTACTGTCCTTGATTGGCCTGCCAATTCCCCTGACCTGAACCCCATCGAGAATTTGTGGGGTATTGTGAAGAAGAAGCTGAAAGACACCAGACCCAACAATGCAAATGAGCTAAAGGCCGCTATTGAAGCATCCTGGGCATCCATAACACCTCAGCAATGCCACAGGCTGATTGCCTCCATGCCACGCAGCATTGATGCAGTAATCTGTGCAAAAGGATTCCCAACCACGTACTGAGTGCATTAATGGACATTTTCAAATGTTTGATTTTGTTTTGCTGTTATAATTTTTTTTTTACTTGGTCTGAGGAAATATTCTAATATTTTGAGATAGGATTTTAGAGTTTTCTTCAGCTGTACGCCATAATCAGCGATATTAAAACAATAAAAGGCTTGCGATATTTCAGTTGATTTGTAATGAATCCAGAATGTATGACATTTCATGTTTTTTAATTGCATTACAGAAAATAAAGAACTTTATCACGATATTCTAATTTTCTGAGACAGTCCTGTATATAGGAAATTTTTGACCAATCTGTATAATAAGATTGAACTTCACTTTGGAAAGTGCCTTGAGATGACATGTTTCATGAATTGGTGCTATATAAATACAATTGAATTGAATTGAATTAAATTGAATTGAATACAAATTTTACCCCCCATGATATTTAACTCAGAGCATTCATATTAGCGGTTGTAGAAATTAGCCTCGTTATTTGTTGATCTCTCTGGAGTTTAGTCTGATATTGATTGGACCATAAAGTGATGAAAATGATGCTGCCATCCTAGCTAGATTTCAGTAGTCTGTATTACTATTTGTAGCAGATTGCTACTTTGGGTTTAATTGGGTACAGCCACTATTTATTGCATCTCTAAAAATAATTTTGATAGATATCAAATTTGAGAATTATAGTCTGTTAAATAAATTCATTATGATAATTTCCTTATTTCTAAGGATCCATTGGTAACATTTAGGGATAGCCTACTTGAATAAAATAAATTGCCTAAAATCACTGTTATTTTAACTTAAGTGAAGAAATCTAACCACTGTATTCATATAATCACTTTCATTAATAAATACTTTAATAATTTGAGTTTAATAGGGAACAAATAGACAAATAAACAAAATGAGATAAACTATACTGTACCTTCTGTTTTTTTAAAAATGTCCTTTAAAATGGAGAGCCTGCCTTTATTTCCGTTCAGCTGACGTTCAAAGCACTCCCCTTCAAACCACTTTGACAGCTCAGGGTCATCATGGAGAACTTTCTTCAACCAGTCATAGTTGATCTTTAGTGTCTTGCTGCTGCCGTCGCAAAATCCGATTGAATTATCATCAATCATAACAGAAATTTCCATCTCCGGAAAGTCTGAGAGTCCCGAAGATGCGGTGGTCATAAACCGCAGAGAGTGTTTCTCTATGGAGAGATGAAATGCCACCAAATCACTCAACTATATCCAAAATTCCTGATAAACTAAAACATCGCTATTCGAAGACGTTGTGAGGCAGTATGACAGGACTCTCACACAGAAGCTTGTAATATGACATGTAAAGATGAGAGCTGAAGTTGGATGTTACCTGCTGATGAAGCCTTACAGAAGAGATAAAACAACAATAACTTGATCATCTTTCTCTGTCGTTCAAAACAGCCGATGAGTAACTTGTCTGTGTCAGGAGTGCAGCCACGTCTTGTTCCTGTGGGCGTGTGTGACTCAAGACGCGACTTGTGCATTTTAGCTCCTCTTATTTGCTCTGATTATCGCACATCTGCTGCAACCAAAACACCACCTTCCTGAGTCCGTAAATGAAAATAGTTGTTCGCTGTATTCTAAAATACTTTTTTTAGACTCCATTTCAGGTATGCAGTTCTGTGCTGTGGGGGTGTGGCTCATTCTTACCTTTCCTCTCCAGCAGGATGTGTCAGGTGGACGATCCAATAGTATGTGTCTGCAGACCCGGAGACCGCTGTTTCACACCCGCAGTTCTAGACCTTACGATGCGGAACCTTTAAAAGTTAATTAAAACACTAATTTTAATTGTTGAGACATCTCATGCACCCCCATACCAAATAGTTTGAAAGTGTATTACATAAATTACTAAATAGTGATAATGGATTAAAAGATTGTTAAACATTCATTCTTTATCCTTACATACACAAACATAGATTTTGTGTGTGTGTGAACGTTCAAACACTTCAGCTGATGGCAGGAAAGTCTGGTAGCTTTGAGTTTCCAGCCTTTGTGTCTCTTTCTGCTATCAATCATCATGAGAAGTGCCACAGACCGATAGTATATAGGTGAAGACAGTCTACGTCATCATAATTAAAATTCAGCTAATGTTTTTAATCAAACATGCATACACATCATTTACATGTAGTCTCATTTGTAGCTATTACTACAATTTGAAGTTCTCTATGATGTGATTGCCAGGATACACACCAAAAATCCTGATGTACTTTGTATTATAGTAACATCACTTCATCAAATAAAACATGACTTCAGACGTATCCCTGATGGATTCAGGGGGACTTGGTGGAGATACACTAATCTCAGGTCATCTGCTTCGTGGCAACTTGCTGGATCAAAACATGGTGGACGACTCCTCTGTTCATTGCAGGATGGAGAGCTTTTGAAGATCCTTCATACCTGCAGTAATCAGGCTTCCTTTTTATCCTTCTTAAAATCAAAATGTAAAATTCAAATGAAGTTTGTTGGGTACCTTAAAAACTTTTAATACACTGGCTGAAACATCCATCCATCGCCTTCCACTTATCCGGGGTCGGGTTTCGGGGGTAGCAGCTTCAGTAGGGAGGCCCAGACGTCCCTCTCCACAGCCACTTGGGCCACCTCCTCCTGGGGAACCCCAAGGCGTTCCCAGGCCAGCAGAGAGACATAGTCCCTCCAGCGTGTCCTGGGTCTTTCTCTGGGTCTCCTCCCGGTGGGACGAGCCCGGAACACCTACCAGGGAGGCGTCCAGGAGGCATCCTAACCAGATGCCCGAGCCACCTCAACTGGCTCCTCTCGATGTGGAGGAGCAGCGGCTCTACTCTGAGTCCTCCCCCCGGATGACTGAGCTCCTCACCCTATCTCTAAGGGAGAGCCCAGACACACTACGGAGAATGTACAAAGAGTCCTAATGCTAAGAGTAGCTCTTAGTCATGGCATTTCAGCAAAAAAGATCTTATAATTTCCCCAATTCTAAGGTTTGTCTTAGAATTTTACCTTGGTAAGATCAAAGTTATTCACAAAGAGAAAAGAGCTCCTAAAGTGACTAAATATTAGTAGTGTGGAGGACTTTTAGCGAGCCTAAGAGTGTCTGAAGCAGGACGTTGGTGGAAAGAGAGAAAGCTGATTGGCTGATCCACCACTTAAAAAGTGTAGGAAATTAGCACATAAACTTCTAAAACAACCAGATAATTATTAATATCTCGCTAAGATAAGCTTTCTCGTCCCCAAACGGGTAAATTAATTTGCTTCAGTGGCCCGACTGGTTAAATGCAGTGGTGACATACTTTTATTGAGGATGAATAAATAGTAAAAATGTTGGATAATCATGAATAAAAGTGGAGACATTTACAAATAATATATATAAAAGATGTGAGAAAGTATTTGCTGTATAACATGATAATGTCAGTAGCCTAAATGGTCATCTAGAAGTTTGCTTGTGTGATGCTATCTCCTAAATTTTATTGCTGTATGGATCGCTCCTCGTTTTGCAGGTTGGTGTGTAAAAGCAGAGAGACAAGCACATCGATCTGCAGCAATATGATTCAAAGTCTGTATTTGTGGCGTGATACAGGAGACTTTTTTTTATCTTTCAACACACTCCTCTATTATCTACCCTGAGCTTTCCACCTTTTTTTCTCAATTTTATGTCTGTTGTTTTGCCAAATTCTGTCACTTTATATAAGCAGGCAATACCAGTAAAATGCTGATATGTGAGTGCACATAAATATCAAAGGTATAAAGTAGTAAAATGACTGGTGAGTAAACCTCCTAACTAAGAAAAAAGTTCTGTCATCACTAACCTCAGAGCCGCTCTCAGCAGCATCAGAATCATTCTTAAGCTAAGACTCATAGGCAGAGATTTTTAAGCTCAGACAGGAGCTATATCCCCCACAGGAATACCTGAAATCTCTAGTTATTGATGATAAGAAATGAAGACTTAAACACACATGGTTTATAAACTTTCCACACCTATTATTATTTACTCCCATTAATAGATGGTTTATTTGCTCTTTTGTCTTCATTGTTAGTTACGTGACGTATCTTACCGGGAATTTCTTAATAATACAAAACAAAACTAAAAGGAAGCAAATAATGAAATATCTCTCTTCTACATAAAGCCAACAATTACTCAATAAAGTTTCAGTGAAAGAAACAAAGATTTAAAAAGCTTTGGCTTAAGGTGTGACCAACTTGAAAAAGATTACCATTTGATTCCAGCACTGAAGTTTGCTCTCCTGCTTTATTGTTATTCTTTATTGCTTTATATTTATTATTCTCCAGCTTTATTGCTTTATTGGGGGAACATGTTACCACTCAGACCTTTTCTTTCATTCACAGCTATGGCACAGTAACTGGTGAAGTTGATGTTTTCCGTTGTGTTCAGGCTTAATTGGTAGTCTTGGTAGTAAACGCTGACAGGAACAATAAACAATACTATCACAGCCAGGGAAGACAGGTACAAAGCCAGGACGAAGCATCGCCGTATGGCCGGATGTGCACTATGCTCTGGCACTTGGTCAGGTCTTCAAACTGATTTTTTAGGAAGTTGGACTTGCTTCCCACACAGATTGCCCTAAAGTAGTTCTCCCACCAGTTGAAAGACACCAAAATGGATCCACCAACAGCAAAACCCACCCAAATGTCCAGCACATCTGTAGGGTTTTTAAGAATGTACAGGGCAATAAAAAGACTGTAACCAACCAAAATAACCACAGAGGTGACAATGGAAGGTAGCTGGAAGACGTTTATCTTTTTGGCAGCACACTGCAAGACCACTTGCAGGAATGCTGAGAGGGCAGCCACACCATCCTTGATGGTCACATTGGTCACAATGTCCAAGGGAGGCATTGCAATGATAGTGAGCACTGCCACTAACATGCTTTCTAGATGCTTTTGAACAGAAGAACGACACTTGGTGCAATAAGAGAGCAGCCAATTCACAGCAGTGTGACGGGTTTCTGCTCTGCTCGGACAGTCTTTGTACCTTCATGAGACAAGGTGATGAGGAGAAGGAACGAAACCTGGAAAACGAAACATGATCAGCCCTGTTTTAGCCACTTGTAATATCCCAAACTCTTTTGACGGTTAATGACTCCTTAATTGTATTTACTGTATCTATTCATGATCAAGTAGTGTAGGGGTCCAGCAGAGCATAATAATATTAGAGAAGTCATAAATCAAAGCTGTAAAAAGGAGCAAACCTTGCTGCACATTGCCTATCAAAATGCAATGATAGCTACAACAAACGAAGCTATGATCTCTAAAAGCTTTAGCAGCTTCCACGGTGTGTGCTCATCTTCAATAACAGGAACCTCTCAGTAGGTGTACCATGGCCTCCTGGATAGATGCAAGATGTTAAATTGGGATATAGTACCTCAAATAAGTTTTTGAAATTAAAGCACAATTTTTTCTGATAACAACATATCTCTCAATTGCTCTACTGACATAAATATGTGTTTCTGTTTTATTTAAGAGACAAAGTGTAAGTAATTTGGCTTTTAATTAGCAAAAATCAACAATTACATACATATTCTGGCTAAAGTATAATAACATCACATCAGAAATGAAAAGTGTTCTCATATCTTAGAATGAGTACTTTATAAATACATAGGGGGAGATGCCATGTTGTGTCGTCATTTCTGATTTCAGTTGCCGATAGGGGACAAACTTGTCAGCCAGACACGTTTTCCCTATCTGTACCACTGGTGAAGGAGGAATATAAAACAAGCAAAGACGACCATGGATCATTCTATTTGACATTTTCTGTTTAGATGGAGGACCATTCATACTCTTTGGCCAGTGAGAGAGAAGAGAAAGTTTATAAAAAAGATGAAAATCCATTTACTTTAAAAAAGTGGATAATTCTGTATCCAGGTGTATTAAAACAATGCATAAACAACAAAAACTTGTTCATAAAAGATTGTGCATGCAGAGACAATTTGCTCACACTCAACCTAATAGAGGGTGCAGAGGGCTCAAATGCACCGAGTTACCTGACGAAAAATGGTGGCTCCCAGTCTTTGCTGAGGCTTGCCCAGAACTGATGATGCTCAAACTAATGAGATGTTACCAGCTTGGCCGCTTGTCGGAGCTCCGTGCCGAAGGTAAACCTCGATGCCCATGCACGCTGATCATCAATTGTCTGTGGTACACTGACAGAGACCATGTTCTTCAAGAGTCCAGGAAACAACCTCCGGATGTGCTCAAAGTCCAACTTAAGTTCACTGCGGACTACAGTGTGACAACAGCACATATGAAAAGATTTCAATCTTTCTTGCTGTGTCCAGCCACATTCACATTGATCAAAGGAAACAGGGACTATTTATTTGATAAAGTAAGCTGGGTAATGACTGCACGTTTCACGTCTGTCTGGGAACACGACACTTGTCAATAGTGACACTGCTTTAATGATACACGTATTAAATATTGTGGGAGAGTAGAGATTCTTACTCCATCATGGACACTCTTTTATTTTATGAATGGAAAGGAAGGAGGAGTGGGAGTGATGACGAGTGGGGGGAAGAAGTGGGAGGAGTGGCCGGGGGTCGCCAATGTCTTAATTCTTGACTTTTAATTTTGTCCATTATTTATTCTTTAATCTTTTCTTATAATTCTATTTTGATGAGGTTTTTATGTTTTCTCAAGCATGTGTAGCTATGTTAGATACATGTTTAAGGAACAATAGTATTCAAAACTTTTACATGAATTTTGACCCTGAGAGCAATTATTAGAGTAATATTGGGAACCCATGTAAGTATTATACTGATGATGAATTCAATTTAAACCTTAATTCAAGAAATTGTGTATCATTTATTTCCTTTAATATTAGAAGTCTTTATTTCAACAAGTCTAAAGATTATTTGAGTTCACTTGCACAAAAACAGGAATGTTATTGCTGCATCCATTTATAGAGCAAAAGACTCAAATGTGGATGTTTTCATAGATAATTTTGAAAGTTTACTTGCTAAACAAAATTATCAGAAAATAATGTTAATAGATCCAGACATTAATATTGATTTTCTGAATCCATTCAATTGTTGGGCTATCTCTGATTTGTTAGATTCTTTATTCTCACGGCCCCTTTCTTCTCTAATTTCACATCTAAGCAGAATCTCCAATTCTAGTGCCACACTTATTGACAATATCATTACAAACAATATCAATCATATTGTTCAAAGTGGCTTGTCGATAAATTATATCAGTGATACTGTTTTTACTTTCCTTGGATTGCAGCTCAGAAAATATGAAATCTTTAATATTCCAAAATACATCAGAATCAGAAGAGAAAAAATAATATACATATTTAGAAGTGAATTTTTAAAACAAAACTGGTCTGTAGTTTATGTGGCTGATATGAATGAAGCGCATAAAAAAATGTAAACACCTAAATATCACTTCACAATAAATGCTAACCATTAAAGGTATTTTTAAAAATTCCAAATCAGAAAGAAGTTGGTTTATAATATGATTAATGAAAGTATGCAAAAACAAAAATAAACTGTATAAAAACTATATGAAAACTTGACAATGAATTCAAATATAAAACATATAAAAATAAATAGAGGACATACATAAATTTGGTAACTATAGACCCATATCGTTATTCTCTGTTTTCTAAGATTTTAGGCAAATGGTTCACACAAAACATTTTTTAGAGAAGCATAAATTAATTAGTCTCAAACAGTATGGATTTAGATCACAAAGATTGACGAGTTTAGCAGTAATTAAATTGGTATAAACTATTACAGCTGCAATCAAAAGAAAAGAATATACTGTGGGAGTATTTATTGGTTTACGCAAAGCATTTGATACTGTTGTGCCACTTGCTATGGACTAGAATTCAGATTGAACTGTGAACATGTACCATGTGGAAGAAGTCGGGATGGTTTGTGAGCAAAGGAATTTCACACATCCATGCAGAGACAGCCCCTCACAGCAGGGTTGCCTGCTATGAGCCTAAACCACTCCTCACACTCTTACACACTTCTTTCTGGGAATCTCAAGGAGAGAAAGTCCACCCTGGACCAGCCAGCCATGCATGGGGCCTCATGGGACTCAGAGGCCCACAAGCTGAGTAAATGTGCCTTCTGTGAAACTCATCTCCCCTCGCTTCAATGGAGCAACAAAGGGGGAAATTCTCGTCCTCTGCGGAGCGGAGGACCTGACTGGGTTCGGAGATTTACTGACTAGATCAAAGATAAGTTTGTAGTCTCTCTTCTGCTTAAACAGATGCCGAAGTGAATGAATCCGTCTATGCCAAACCAACTTTGTTTTGCTTCCTCATCGGACTCCAGACGGAGCCAAAAAGCAGGCACAGGACCCACTTCCCAAGCTGAGAGCAAAAGCAGATCTTGAGTCGGCGCTGCAGGACCTCGGAACGGCTTTCCCCGACCATGTTTTGGCTAGCCGCAGAGCCGCATGTACGCTGCTGAAATAACCAACGTTCCGTTGGAGTACTGCTCTCCCTTGGATGGCCAAAGTGAACTCACACAAGGCACCGACAGGTTTGGCAGAGAAACAAACAGGGAATGTTAGATAGTTTATTTGGAAGGTGTGTGTGAAGCGCCTACCTTGGATTTTTAAACACCTGGAGCTAGCCGACATAGCTCCCGCTAGCATTCTTTGAGCCATGTAATTTCTGATGTAGTGGGAGTGTGTTTTTATGGTTATAACAAACGTTATCTCCACAAGGGTTTTATACACTGATGTGATATTGATGTTTGCGTTATCAAGACTACTCATTACAGCTAAAATAAAGCCGAAGCTTAACCGAAGTTAGCGCTGAATGTCTAATAGCCTAAATGCTATTAGTTCCCGGTAACATTCGCTCTTCCCAGACAGGCACCACTACGGCTCGTTTCAAGCATAAGGTTTTTGTTTGTTTCGCTCCACCATCGTTCGATAGTGCTATGAGCATTATTACCACATTAATATGGAATACTGTATTAATGTCGATTTAGAGGCGTTTTTTGTATAACTTTAGAAGTAACAGATTTTAGCGACCGATCGCTACAGCAACCCCTAGCCTCCCGGAGGTATTATTGCATTAGTAAAATCAAGCATTCCTAAAGTTTACAGATTCTTACTTATTTTATCACATACTGTTTTGTTTGCCTCGGGATTTGCATTGTGAATGGGTTGAAACACATACCAAATGTTGTTCTGAATTAGTTAAGCTAATTTAGACGAACTTTGGTTCTTTAACTCAGATCTGGAGTGAACCAGGATTCACAGAATTATTTTAATGATGCTGATGAGCAACCACTTTGTTTTGCCTTTTGTTTCTTTTTGTGTGTAAATAGTTCCTTAGCTTAGCTTCTTTTTATCTTCATTTTGCTTAGTAGTTTTAGTTAAGTTTCATTTGCCTGGTAGAGAGGATTTGTTGATTGAAATATAGTGTTAATTCAGATAAACAGCATTATATGGTGATGTTCTCTGGATGTTCATTTTATTTCTGTTAATTAATTCTTGAATTTAAAGAGAAGTTGTCACTCATTTATTCTACATGTATGCAGAGTTTGCTGTTAAAAGATTTCCAGTGCTCAAATCATCCCTTTCAACTATTGTCCTAATACCAGCTCCCGGGCTGATATTCATTGGACAATGCCTAACAGACAGAGAGTTATTTATTAAACATTAAATAACTTTTAAACAGTGTGTATTTGCACAACAATACCATAAATCATGAGTTGATATTATCAAAATACATCATTATGGTATAAGGGGCAAGGCACAGCAGTGGCTTCAAAGTTACATCACAAATCATCAACAGTATGGTCACATCAATATGATAAATTCTGACAGTAGGAAGGTCAAATGTGGAGTTCCACAAGGGTCTGCTTTAGGTAAGTTTTGGTAAAAGATTGATTTACTGAAAATAAGTCATCAATAAAATGGAACTAAACCATATGATTTTCGGTAATCTAAAAAAGAGTGATGACATGAAACTATCCATTGATGGAATTATAATAGAGTCAAAAAAGTTACGTTTTTTAGGCGTTTTTTGTAATTGGAAAGCCTATGTAGATTATAAAAAAGGATAGTTAGCAAAAGTATTGGTGTTTTATTTAAAGTTAAAGATTTGTTTGACTGTAGCTCTTTACACATGTGATATTGCTCAATAATTATCCGTTACTTCAGTTATTGCACTGAAGTCTGGGGTAATACATACAGCAGACTTTGTTTTTTCACCAAAAAAGAGTCATTCAAAATTTCAACAAAAAAGGTTGAAGAGACCATACAAATAATTTATATACTGAATCAAGACAACTCGAATTTAAGGATCTTGTTGATTTAAAAATTGCGATCATTATGTGGAAAGCTAAACAAAGGACCTTACCAGATGACATAAAAAATGTTTTCAGTCTTGTTAAACCAGGATCTGGTCACAGAAGAAAAGATAATTTCTGTACTATGTTCCCACGAACAACAGTGAAACTAAAGTTTTCACCAGTGTATGGAGTTAAACCGTAAAATGCTTTGAATGATGAATATAAGTGCTGTACAAATGTTTATCAATTTAAAGTGTTTAAGAACAAAATTTTAAGAGACCTTACAATTAGAAAGCAAATTATAGACATTTTTGAAATATGGGACAGTTTTACTAGTATGACGCTTGTGTTACTGGATCAATGTGTGCTTCTGTGCTTTTTTTGTCTCTCTTGTTGTGTCTCTGCTCTGTCTTCTGTAACCCCCAGTCGGTCGAGGCAGATGACCGTTCATACTGAGCCTGGTTCTGCTGGAGGTTTTGCCTTCCCGTTAATGGGGAGTTTTTCTTTCCACTGTTGCGTCATGCTTGCTCGGTATGAGGGATTGCTGCACAGCCATGGACAATGCAGACGACTCTCCCTGTGGCTCTACGCTTCTCCAGGAGTGAATGCTGCTTGTCGGGACTTTGATGCAATCAACTAGGTTCCCTTATATAGGTACTTTTTGACCAATCTGTATAACCTGACCCAATATGCATAATCTGATTTAATTTGACTTTGGAAAGTGCCTTGAGATGACATGTTTCATAAATTGGCGCTATATAAATAAAATTGAATTGAATTGTGTGCACGCGCAGTTGCAAAACTCTGAGGTGTATGACTTTGCACTGCTGCAGCTTGCGGGCCTGTGCTAGGGGGCGTGGACAGCACGATTGCGTCACTTTTGGTGCTCGCACTTCACCACCGCCGTCTCTTCATTTAGTAAAGATGGAAATTCAGTTATCATTGTTTAGAATTCCTATAACATTTGGCGTCACGAACAGGATCTCTGACCGATGAGCCAGGGAGTCCAGAGACAGGAGCAGCTTTGGCCAGCCCGCAGAGGTTATCCAGCCTCTGGTACCACAAATGGATTTTTAAGGGACGTGGAGGAGCTCCTGGTCTCGGAGCGTCTCTGGGGCGTCGGCGCAAAGATCCGAACCTTTCTTTCATGAGACGGTAAGGGGATTATTTTCCAGCTCTTTTAAAAAACAAACGCAATTGCTCAGAAATGCTTGCAAGCTTTTAAAATTCAAACCTCATTTAAAGAATACCTCAAGAAATTTAAAAATGTAAAACTGTAAACCTAAAAAGGGAGTAATAAGTAAAAGCAGGTAGAGATAAGGGATTATATTCAATCCTTAAGGCAAACAAAACAGGATTCGCAATACAGAATGGTGACTAAGGTTTTAACATTAAACTAAAATTCAAAATTTAATTAAAACAGGTTTCAGCTGAAATACGGACTCTCATGCTGGGAGGAGGAGGGGCAGAACGATTTTCACCTGGAGAACGAGTGATTAGGCTGCGCGGTTTGCAGCTGGTCAATTAAAATCCTCTTGTCTTGGTTTGCACAATAGGCTGTCCACTAGTGTAGTGGGTGAAAGTGGCCGGAATGCTTAATTTCCTGACTTCTGCGGAGACGTTTGCAGATTTGAAAAGTGGGATCCCGATCATTATACCAAAACGACCATCAGATGTGAGGCCTTTCATTTTAGTTGGTCGATCTCGCGGTAGAACAAATAATTAAAAAAAAAAGTCTGGGAAGCAGAGTAGTCAGTATAATGGGTCAAAGGCAGTTACCAGGGTCAAGCCTTGCCCTAGGGTGAGACGTTCGATTTCATGCTGGAAAAGTAGGGGCCCAGAAGCATGACATGCATAAATGATTGGATTAAACATGCAGATTTACCACATAGGGGTTCATTTTTTTTATTGCAGTACTACTACTAAATAATAAAAATAAAAAAAAATAAAAGCAAAACTTAAATAAAATTAATAAAAAAAGGAAACGGAAACGGAACTAAAAGAACGTTGCACCGGGAAAGCGTTTACATGGGGACCGACGAGAGCCACTTCCGTTATGGATAAAGTGTTCTGAACTGTTAATAGCGACGTAAAACTTTGAAAAATGGATAAGTGTCCAGGTGTCTGCGAGACAAAGATTTGTATCCTTGTGGGGCTGAGGCATAAAACCGTGTGTGGACGAAACATCCGGGGGTCGTAGCCAGCACACGCCCTCCCTTTTTTAACTAAGCGGGGACTTAACACGTTGAAAACATCTTTCGGCGTTGCCATAGACGTTTTGAAAAATATGAAAAACACAGATCTGTGTAAGATAGTGAAAAACAGGCCTGCATGTGTTTGTTTGTCTGAATGTCATCTTCTGTAAGTAACTGTATGTATGTATGTATGTATGTACGTACGTATGTATGTATCTTATGTAATTAAATGTGTGAAGTAATAAGTAAGTCAAATTATAAATCATGGTTTCAAAAATGTTCATTCATTTTGGGAGAACTGCAGCTCCCTAATTCAAATGACATTTTTAAGCATGGACTATTTTAACTAAAAGCTAAAGAAGGGAAAAGAGAGACTTCAATAACAAAGTTTGTTTTTTCCACATTAAATATCCGGCAAAATTAAATTGATACACTGAGAGATTAACATGGCTTGAACGAAAATATTTCAGCTTTGTTAGAAAATTGGAACTGGTAATAAGCTGTACATAAAGCTTGTTGAGTTTACTGTTTTACAACATTAGGCACAGATCCTATCACTTGTTTTTTTAGGCAAGGCAAGGCAAATTTATTTATACAGCACAATTCAGTACAGAGACAATGCAAAGTGCTTTACATGGTTAAAATATAGGAATAAAAGCAAGTAGGGATAGAATGTAGAAACAAAAAAGAACATTAAAAACAGTAAAACAGATTAACTAGAACATTCAAAGGCAGTTTCAAACAAATGTGTGTTTAATCTCGATTTAAAGGAACTCAGGCTTTCCGCAGTTTTACAGTTTTCTGGAAGTTTGTTCCAGATAAGTGGAGCATAGGAACTGAATGCTGCTTCTCCTTGTTTAGTTCTGGTTCTAGGTATGCAGAGTAGGCTGGAGCCAGAAGACCTGAGTGGTCTGGAGGGTTGATACACTGATAACAAGTCTGTAATGTATTTAGGAGCTAACCCATTCAGGGATTTATAAACTAACAGAAGTATTTTAAAGTCTATTCTCTGAGATAGAGGGAGCCAGTGTAAGGACTTTAGAACTGGGGTTATGTGCTCTACTTTCTTAGTCTTAGTGAGGACGCAGGCAGCAGCGTTTTAGCGTTTTAGCCCTAAAGTAATTTAAAATTACTGATATCTCATTGCTTGTAATAATAATGATTCATCACAAACCAGTCCATGTGTAATACGTTTAGATATACATGATCTTTGATTTAAATAGATGTAAAAAAAAAAAAAAAAAAAAACGGTGTTTTGGCTTTGAACAAACTGTATGGAACTAAATATGGTTGCTTTTCTAAGGGTTTTGTATTAATTTATTTTATTTATTTTTTATTTAGAATTTTAATCAGCTAAAGATAAATTTTAAAGAGCATCAGAATATCAGAAGGCCACATTAAACGCGTCATCAGTTACAAAATCATCTGATGTTATCCAGTTACGCTGAGCTGAGGCGAACCTTAGAGGGACAGTTTAACCAGAAACAGGAAAAAAGATATGATAAACAACTCTGACCATGATGTAAACATCTGAATGTTTATGGCGAGGCTTGGTTCAGTATGTTCTGGCCTGGGGGCACGAAAACTATGTTAGAGGGAAAAAATAAAATAAAGCCAGCTTCTGAAGAGTTAAATTCTAATCTCGGTTTTGTTTTTGGCAGTCTTCTCAATGTGCTTATGGGGAAAACACACTGAAACACTGGAAGCTCAGAAAACTAAAAGAGAAAATCATTGCTGTAAAGTTTCACCCTTGACCAATTGAGATTTGGAAAGTTATATATAAATAAAAGTATTACTAAGAGTAAATACGCATGGTCAAAGGACCAGAAAAAAATCAAAAGTTTGTAATAAGTCAATAATCTTTGTCATATTGGAAAAAAACATAATTGTGCTCCTTGGGAGCGTTTTGCTTTTTTGTTTTTCGGTTATTTCTTTGTTTCATTTCTTTTGGAGGTGTTTTGAACAGAGTTTCAAAGGAAAGGAAAGAACCTTCCCAGGATCAGCCAAAAGCATCACATTAAAATGACACTAGGAAGACCAGGGTTTCGAGGGCTACTAACACTTTTATTTTCTCTGAGTTATTGCTTTCAGATTAAAGGAGACGCCACCTTTTTGCCAACAGAAGACTCTGAGAAGACAGTGCTAGCAGTGCGGTAAGGAGTCATAACCAGATTTGGACACTAAATTATGCTAAATTTAACCAATTTATGCCAGGAGATCTTCCAGCGGAGAAAGGTGGTGTCTTAAAATGTTTGTTGCTTTCTGCTATTAACAGCTCTATCTTTCTGCTTCTTTTTCTTTGCAAAGAAACCTGGTCAATATGATAGGAATGTGCTAACATAGAGATTTAGTCTCATTTTAGACATTCTCAGATGCGAGACAATACCAAAACGATGCCACAGCAACATGGGGGCGGATCCTTGGGACAAGGAGAAAAGGTGATGTCATTGACTTCAGCCTGATCCAGTTTTGAGTTTTATTTTGTCAGAGGCAAAGTTTTATTTATTTCTTATCCTTTTATTTCTTTTATGTTTGTCATTTTAGACAGAACACTGTGGTTAAAATGTTTGTGACTGCTTTGCTGTGATTTCTTTTCAACTTATGGAGCGTATCTATGGCAAAAAATGCTGGCAGAATTCATTCTGTTTTCATGCGTGAGGACTGAAGGATGGGCATGAAGGGAAGGAGAAAGTTGTGCTGCTGAACTCAGACATTGGACTGAAAATGGACAATGGCAGGAATATGACTGAGGCATCGGACAACCTTCGACAACACAGATGAGTTCTGCAGACACGTTTTTATGCATATCACTTCAGATTTTTTTGTACACGATTAAAACAAAACACAAATTATGAAACACATTAGTATTATGTAAAGGTGAAAACTTTTAAAGAAGCAACTTGATGGAATCATAGAGCAACCTAATAAATTAAGTGGGTATTATATCAACAGTTGAATAAATAAATGAACTAAATTGTTTCCACTATATAAGCAGAGTAATCTAAACTTTTAAATTACATTTCATTTAATGAACATCTTAGAGTAAGCTGAGTTCAGCCATTCCTGCAGGCATCAATAAAATGCAAAGAGAAGGTTACTGGCTAAAATGGATAAGGCTGCAAAATTAGCATAGTGACACATTCTACTAACATGGGTAAATTTGGGATTAAAGCATCGGTGTACAATTGTTACAATATTTATGGAGATTTAATATCTCTCAACTAGAAAAAAAATAACTCAATAATTCTTTTTAACCAGTTGTTAAAACATCCTGGGGGGAAAAAACACATAACACTGAGTTTATCTAACTATTAACCTAGAGGTCTTTTAGATTAGGATAATTTAATGGTTATCCTCTTACATACAGAAAAGAGGTAAGAATAATTTAAATAGATTAAATTATGGGGACATTTTGGATCTGGTCAGGATGGCTGGGAGGCTGTGATGATAAAAGGGTAAAAGCTGGAATGTGATATCAATGAATGAAGCAGCAAAGACAACCCACATTGGAACTCCTGTTGTGCAAAGAACATCTTGAGCGGGACATAAGGTGAGATCCTTACAACAAGAGACGTTCCAAACAGGGGGGGTGGAGACCTCTGGGGCACAGCACCCAGGTCAAGCTGCTGTGGTTTGGAGCTGTTGTAAACTTGACACAGCTGGTGGAACCAGGGAGACGACGAGGTGGTCCCACAGGTTACCTGACACCTAACACTGACTGTAAAGGGTTTTGGGTTTTCAGGGTTGCTGAAAACAGAAAGCTTCAGAGAACCTTTAACATTTCCGCACCAGGCACTCAAAACATATAGATCAGAATACCGAGGCGTTCATCCAAGAACTTCTTAATCAGAGTCCTTAATCCTCACTGAGGATGGGACTAAGGTAGGGATGGGAATCGAAAAACGGTTCCTGTTCAGAACCGGTTCCGTGTGTTCCAATTCCATGGCACTGTTTGGCAGCTCTCTTAACGATTCTCTTATCGATTCCAGGCAGCACCAGAGCCGGGCAGCACGATTTACGTCATGTTTTTTACGCAAGTTACGCACACGGCATTCAGTGAGCAAGTACAATGTGACCAGGCGTAAGTCTGGCAAAGCAAAACAAAAAAAATGGCGCCCCATCAGGTAAAGCAATCGAAAGTCCGATCAACAAGGAAAAATCAGGGGATCATTAGCTATACCTAAAACTGATACTTTTGTGATGATCTTATGAATTTAGCGTTAATCAATAAGAAAATAAAAGCATAAATTGTCGTCTCGATCACTGTGTAGGGGGGCGACCAATATGGGCAATAATGGCCGCCCGACATCACATCCTGTGACGTAATGTTGCGGTAAGGCACTGCGCTCTACAACAATTGTTTTTGGATTTTGAGAGGACTTCACCATTGAAATTCACGACAGCTATTGTTGAAGCAACAATGCTCACGTGCATGGTCGTTGGATGTTCCAATACATCGGGTAAAAGGTGAAAAAAAAAATGTTTTCACCTTTCCGATTCATGATCCACCACGGGCTGTTTTGCTGGATTACCAACGTGAAGACAGAGGATTTGCCATTGAACTTTTGGCCAGAGAGAAAACACGTCTTCTGTAGACAACATTTCGAAGAAGAATGTCTTCAAGATGACATGAGAGCAAGACTTTTCAGTAGGTTTTTCTTTTTAATGATGTTGAATTTGCCGGAACATTTGTTTACCGACCAGAGGTGCGGAGGGATATGTATGGGGTGCCCCCAGGGACATAAATCAAAATTAACTTCCAAATACACATGTTAAATTAAACTCTTCCATAGAATATACTGAAAACCTTGCACAAACACTAGTGAAAAGCTCTCACATAAACTGGTGAAAACACTTACCTCATATATAACCTACTCAAAAGTTCTTATACACAATAGTGAGAACTGTTCGTATAAACTGGTGAAAAGCTTTACCTTTCATACACACTATTGAAAAGCTTTTATATACACTACTGTAAAGCTTTTATATACACTACTGAAAAGCTTTTATATACACTACTGTAAAGCTTTTATATACACTACTGAAAAGCTTTTATATACACTACTGAAAAGCTTTCATACACACTAATGAAAAGCTTTATATACACTACTGAAAAGCTTTTATATACACTACTGAAAAGCTTTCATACACACTACTGAAAAGCTTTCATACACACTACTGAAAAGCTTTCATACACACTACTGAAAAGCTTTTATATACACTACTGAAAAGCTTTTATACACACTACTGAAAAGCTTTTATATACACTACTGAAAAGCTTTTATACACACTACTGAAAAGCTTTTATATACACTACTGAAAAGCTTTCATACACACTACTGAAAAGCTTTTATATACACTACTGAAAAGCTTTTATACACACTACTTAAAAGCTTTTATATACACTACTGAAAAGCTTTTATACACACTACTGAAAAGCTTTTATATACACTACTGAAATGCTTTTATACACACTACTGAAAAGCTTTTATATACACAACTAAAAAGCTTTCATATACACTACTGAAAAGCTTTTATATACACTACTGAAAAGCTTTCATACACACTACTGAAAAGCTTTCACATACACTACTGAAAAGCTTTTATACACACTACTGAAAAGCTTTTATATACACTACTGAAAAGCTTTCATACACACTACTGAAAAGCCTTTATACACACTACTGAAAAGCCTTTATATACACTACTGAAAAGCTTTCATACTGCAAATCTTGTCCTGTCAGCCATGTCACTGTAGCTGTGCTGTTTCAATAGTGTGTATGTCTGCCTTTGCATATGCACGTAATCTTGTAAAAAGATCTATGTGGAGAAAAGCATCTATTTTGAACTGTTTATGGTTTTCTTTGCAGTTTCTGTTTTATTGGTTGGTTCATTAAACCATTTAAATCATGACACTGATGGCTTGCTGCTATCATCACAGTTTGTGATGCAGTAGATGAGGAAGGTTTTTTGGGAGGGCATACCAGATCCCTTAGGTCTATGGTTTAATAAACATGTTTTGGCAAAGATAGAAATCTGATTTCACTTACTCAGTATCAGGTGTGTTAACCCCTTCTTATGTGACTGTGTGTAATTGTAAAAAAAAACACTATTCTCAGTATTTTACACAAATAAATATACTGAATTCACACATCACACAATGGATTGTTCATCAGGTCTTTGGATTCAGCTTCCCTCTGAGCTCAACGTCATTCTCCTGAGCTGAAAGGCCAAAAAGAGTCAGGTTAAATGTAGAGCAAAACCCCCTAAAAAACTGCAGAACAATAAAGGGAGGTAAAGTCTTGAAGGAGTTAATGTGAAGTTCTTATGTGTAATATAGTTCTCTTATCAGCAGTTTGACAGACATTGTTTTCAGGTTGACTTGTTTTAAATTGCTAAAATATGCTAACATATGAGTCTAGCTGATCACATAATAGTCAAAGACCTCTGTGAGGTTTTACAAGATAAAAACAACATGACCTATGTCTACTACAGGTCAGAGAAGCATTACTGGCAGCGATTTTACAAAATCACTCAACAACATTCTCATTGTTCCTTTAAATATAAGTAATATACAATTAGCTGAAACACAGTAAAAACATGTTTGTTTGTTTTTTCTTACAGGTTGATGGTAGTAGACGATATAAGTATAGGAATGTATGTAACTTTTAGCAAATGCCTGGATATATAAAATGATTGTTCACTTAAAACGATCATGTATATTTAGTTACCCAAAGGAAAAACATTTAACTTTATTTTCATGTCATTTTTTTTGCCATACAATCAGTCTCTTTAATCTGTGGCTCTGAAGCCAAACTCTGCTTTGTACTTAAATATAAGATACAGAAAATGGACAAAAGCACTAAAAATCATCACAAACACAAAATCCAAGTTGCTTACCTGTTTTCTTTTTATAGACCACATATCCACCAGCAGCAATGGCTATAAGGACAAAAATAATCACAGCAGCTTTGATGGGGAGGGTTATGCTACTGAGACTCGCTGGTGAAAAAAGGAAAAAATGTATATTATTATACCTTTACAGTACAGTTGGATTTATTTAATTCAATTCTGATGTTAAATTATGTGCTCTTGAACAATTTAAACAAGTTTTTATTTCTGTCAGCTATGGAACAGCCTTCATCAGAAATTAAGGGAATCTTAAAATAATGTATATATATTAAAAGTAATAATGTGACTTTGTAACAGTATTTACGCACACACATATACAGATATGTGTGTGTGTGTGTGTGTGTGTGTGTGTGTGTGTGTGTGTGTGTGTGTGTGTGTGTGTGTGTGTGTGTGTGTGTGTGTGTGTGTGTATTCGGATTCATACTAGGTGGCTGTATCATACAATGTAAAAACTCTTTTATAGGTTTAAATATTGTACAACTAATCTGTGACCATTTTGACTTAAAAGTACTGGCTAGCATTTAAGTTTTTACTTCTTCCTCATTCACTTCAGACAAGTATTAAACAGTTTTAAAGTAAATTTTCTATATTTTGGGACTGGTTGTTACTTAATATTCAATTCAGTTCAATTTTATTTATATAGCGCCAATTCATGAAACATGTCATCTCGAGGCACTTTACAAAGTCAAAATCAATCATATTATACAGATTGGTCAAAAATTTCCTATATAAGGGAACCAGTTGATTTCTTCAAAGTCCCGACAAGCAGCATTCACTCCTGGAGAAGCGTAGAGCTACAGGGACAGTCGTCTGCATTGTCCATGGCTTTGCAGCAATCCCTCATACTGAGCAAGCATGAAGCGACAGTGGAAAGAAAAACCACCCATTAGCGGGAAGTAAAAACCTCCAGCAGAACAGGGCTCAGTATGAACGGTCATCTGCCTCGACCGACTGGGGGTTACAGAAGACAGACAATATGACCAGTTGAATGATTTACAGGGCTTGTCTGTTCTCTGATATTTGTAAAATCAATAACTCTAGTAACACTATAAGCTATAACTGCTTTCCCTGTCTTCCCACCTTAACTCTAAATGTCCACGTGTATTTAAAGAAAGACAGACAGTGACAGAAAACAATTCACAAATATAAATACATACTCAGACAAAGCAGAAAGACTGCACAGAGAAACTGTTGGTTAGCATTAGAGCAATAAAGGCTAATGATATTCCTATCAAAACAGGACAAAAGATGCAGGCTGTGTGACAATGAGGCAGTCTGGATCAAAATAGCTGGTTTTAAGATAACAGAAAATAAAACTTACAAAGGACATCACAAACAAACAGCTAGAACAGAATACAGGGAATTCTGGGCCAAGAATGGGCAATAGTCTTTAAGTCAGTGTAAAATACCATCAGGGATTGTGAAGAATAACATAACTAAGATCCTTGGAATCATCCAGACTCATGAACAGCTAATTGCTGACTAACCAGGACAGCTGGGGTTATTGCAGATCCTTCCTCCCATATTTATCTTCTCCCATTTTCTCTGCTGCTCCCAACAAACTCTAAGTGTTTACTGGAGCTGTTGCACTTGGGAGGAGCACTACTTATACCCGGCTTTCCTTCTCCTTGTAGGCGCCAGATTCTAAAAAAACATTATTGTAAGTAGACCTTCCAGTGTTCCTTGAATACCTTCCTGTGTGTGACTCTGATCGTTCAGTGGATTCCTGCCTGTCTGTCTCGACCCCGTCGGACTGTCTCATTTGGTCTTTAGATTCTGGACAACAACCCAAGCCAGTACCCTGACTCTGCCTCACCCTCCTGTTACCTCTGCATCTCTGAGCCCTTTCTAGATAAAAACCCTGGACAAAGATTTCTGGATTTCCCCTCTGATACCTCTGTCTGCCTCTGACTACTCTGCATTACTCTGGACTGTTCCCTGTTTAAACCTTCAGCTTCTAACTGTGACCGGCTTGGTTGCTTTGCTGACAAACAAGCAAACATCAACCACCTGGATCCACGGCTTGGATTCTGTGCCACCTTCTGGATTCAAGAAAAGTTAGAGGCTCACATTCAGTGCACACTGCTTGTCCTGCAGGCAGTAACCTGTTCCTTACCGATTACCTGTCCAGCTACACTTTTTACTTAAATAAATGTTTTTAACAGCTCTCTGTGTGTCAGCTGAATTATTGGGTACAAAACTTAATTCTTTACAATGGATGGATAGATGGATGGATTGAATTTAATTGAATGAGACATGAAACCAAACTTGGCATACTGAGTCACTTGGTCAGATCAAATGTGGAAATGACAAATATTAAAAAGTTATAAAAAATAAGCAAAATACACAAAAAGTAGCAGGCACATATTTTAGCTTACCTCTGTTAGTTCTTATAACGGCTTCATCCAGTTTAATCATGTCTTCTTTGTCATGAAGCTGAAACCCACAGTCGTACCTCCTCCAGTCTTCAGGACTGATTGAGGAAATGTCCAGGTCGACACTCATCTGGAAGGTCCCATCTTTGTTTGGAAGGATCTCTCCATGATCCACATTCTCACGGATCTCTTCCCCATCCTTCCTCCAGAACATCAGGGCTTTGCTGGGATAGAAACCTGTAGCGTGGCAGCTGACAGGAGAGGAAGGAGACTTCTGCAGCAGAGACAAAGAGGGTTGCTCTGGTAATAGAGAAAATGGAAAAAGTCAACAAATTAGGAGGACCCGATGATAGGGAAATGACTGGAAATGAAGATGGAGATGGAAATAAATAAAACAAATGGAATCTGTCACAGTCACATACAGTTGTGACCAGGCAGTTACACTGTTAAAGATGCATCTTATTTCCCTCACATCTGGCCTTAAATCAGACAAAAGATTTCATGTTTCAGGTCAAGTAGGATTAGCAAACTTATTCCTTTTCGCTCCTTGCCAGAAGAAGAAACAGGACTTCCCCGATCGTTTTACTTTAAATTTAGAAGTTATTGAATAACTACAGCTTTAAAACATGCTCTAGCTTGATTCCTGTAAACTTATCCAAGAGGTATGTTACTAAAATGATTTTATAAATTATACCTACACACATCTAACTCTTAATACCTCATACGGGGTGCTCCTAACTTTATTAAAGCAGCATATGATATTCAACAAATAGATTAAGTGCTTGGACTTTTAGCATGCCATCCACCAGATTCAAAGCTGTAGAGAAAATCTGTTCCCCAAACAACCAACATTCAAATTTTGAGTATTTGAAGTTTCATTTATCTCATATGGAGTGATGCAGTTTGACCTCTTCTGAGTCTTATTCTTCAGCTAAAGATTTAAACTAAAATAAACCTGATATTTTAAGATATTTTTTTAACATTTTTAAAGAAAATCCCTTTAATACTGTCATATAATCACCTGTTCTCAGCAAAATGCTTTTCCCTTTGTCCAGAAATCCCTTAAGCCATTCAGGGCACATCTGGGTAAGAACTGTCTTAGAGAACATCACCGTAGCTTTATCATAGTCCCACGCCTGTTTAATTGCTATAGCTTGAGGTTGCAGAGCAATCCATGACAGAGTCTTGAAATCCAGAGCCATTAAGTCTTCTCCATTATAACCGTACTGTAAAGCAGCAGTAACTTCCTGAGTCTCCTCATCCCAGTCACAGGAAAGTACCTGCTGTAAAATATGGACTCCTGAGACGAAACAGGACAAATTGAAACAGGTGAACAACATTGCGGTTATTAACAAAATTCATAACTGTTATAACATCCAATATGTGATTTCCTGAATCTGTGATGTGTTTGCTATTAACTACTAAATACAGCAGTTTCTTTAAATGGGTTGACAGTGGCGCAGGAGCAAATGAGTTTGTCCTGTAACCAGTGGGTTGTCAGTTCAAACCTCCACTCCATCCATCTTAGTCGTTGTGTCTTTTGGCAAGACACCTCCCTGCTGTTGGTGGTCAAGGGGATTGGTAGCACCGATTATATGATAGGTTTACTTCTGTCAGTCTGCCCTAGGGTAGCTGTGGATACAGTGTAGCTTACCACATATTTGAGTGCAATGTGCTTTGAGGTTCTCAGGTACTTGCGAAAGTGCTATACAAGTACATTTAAATAGAAATGCTAACATTACTGAAGATGATGAAAAAGTAGCTTGCAAAACCCTAAGGTAAATGTTGTTTCAATTGCTCATTAGCCCACAAAAGACTCCATGAAGAAACAGCAAAAAATGCCTGTTTCAGCTTCGAGATAATTCATGTTTCTATATGTGTGTGCATCCACAACTGTAGTACAATATACTTTAGCTCAAAAACGGTATATATTTGTTGGGCTTTATCATGTCATACCAGCCTGTTCTAGTGCCAGTAAAAACAAAAGAACAAAAGTGTACATGTTTTTAAATACCCGAAGGGACAGTAGTGAGTAAGAGATAATGTAAATCAATCCAATCCTCAAGGATATCTAATTTAAAAATAAATAGTACATTTTCTGTTGGTGATAGAAGCATCCTAAATAAAATTGTGACCCACCATAAAAGCAAGTGACATTTAATGCACATAAGAAGTTGTAATAAACAGACTAATTTAGTGTTGATTTCTCTGGAGTTTTGTCTGATATTGGTGAGCCAGTAAAACAATTAACAGGGCAAGCCTTGTGCCTATTCTGTGGTTGCCTACAGCAGTCATCATAGCTACAGGTTTTAAATTAAAAGTCAGTTTGAAAATATTATGAGCAGGCTACAGTGTTTCCCGCAGGAATTTGCTTAGGTGAGGCGGTGAGTTGTCCGCACAAGTTTTGTGCGGATGACTGGCGGAGCGGGGGGGCGTCTGCATCGACGCCGTCGGTGAAGTCGCTTCTCACTTCAAAGTATCCATGTATTTTTGCCTGTTTTTTCCCTGCCATTCACTATATGCACACGAGAAAGCAACAAAAAAAAAAAAAAACGCGTGTTAACGTCAAATAAACATGCAAGCATATTGAGTTAGTTTTATTTATTTTTTTGGAATGTTGGCGAGGCGGTAGCGTGAGTTTGGCGAGGCAGCTATTTCAAGATTTGCAGCAGAATTGACACCAATTTGTGCCTAATTATGAGCAGTCAGCATTTTATACATATGTTGAAATATTTTTAACAGATCTTCATCCATCCACCCAGCAGTCATTGAGTGAGGCAGGGTTGACACTAGACAGGTCACGGGTCCATCACAGGGCAACACAGAGACACAGGACAAACAGTCTGTGTCAGTAACCTGAGAGAACCCACACATGCAGAGGGAGAACATGCAAACTCCCTGCAGAAAGACTCTAGGCTGGGTTTCAAACCCTGGTCCTTCTGGCTGCAAGGTACCCTGACATGGTCATACTCAATTCTAGTCAGAATTTGAGTCTGATACTGCTCCATTGAGCTGTGATTATGGGGCGTGTTTCGAACGAGGAAAAAAAATTCCTCTGCACTCAATTGTATAGACCTACAACCAATAAGAGCAACGGAGTGTGCGCCATATGTTAAGCGACGCATAGTTGAATAGTCTGAATTAGCGAACGTACAACGTTACCTACTATGTTTACAACATAGGATTCATATCACGACGTTGCGAGTTATTTACTAAGTCAGACAGTCAGATGATCTCTTACCATTTGTAAGTTAGATGAACTTCGTCCACGACGATACCCATAACGTTGGCTTGAAAAACATCGGAGCCTAACATGTCCCTCCACTTGTTGTTCAGCAGCCAGGATTCCGGGCTTCCGAAAAGGAGCTGGCAACGACCGCTGGCTATATCCACCTCGTCGTTCACGCCGAGTTGCATTGCCGTGATGCCTATTTCAGTAGCTTTTTTCACGAAACGAATTCAACCCAAGCGCGCTTTGGTGACGTGGTTGATTACGTTACTGTTGATCATCTGTCCATCATCGTATAAAGCCCGCCCTGACAACTTGATTGGCCCGCCAGATATTGGGCGAGCATACTCGCGCTAGTATTGAGCAATGCCAGACCGAACTTCCCGACCAAAAACATTGTGGGCGGGACTAAATTCGGAATGGCACCCAGGCTAGCTGCAAGGCACTAGTGCTACCAAATGCACCACTGTGCACCCCAAATATATTTCAAAGTTGAGAATTACACTATTTTATGAACTATTTTTTTATTATTTTTAAAATGTCCGATTGTAACATTCTACTTTCATGTTCACTTGAGTAGAAATTACCTAAAATCACCACCTGAATTTAAATTAGGACTTTCGACCACTGTTTTCATTTCATCACTTTCAGTAACAAGACTTTGTAACTTCTGCTTTGGAAAGAAATAAATATTTGTGGATCATTCGGTTAAATAGAATTTCCCAGCAGATGATTAAGGTGAATTTTCATACCTTCTGGTTGTTTGTACTTCTTATTCAAAACAGCGATGATGTCTTTAAATGAGTTTGGCAGGTGTTCAAAACACTGCTGATTGCGCCACTCTGACAGCTCAGGTCTTTCATGGAAAAATGTCTCCACCCAGTCAAAGTTCAGATTCACTATCCTGCTGCTGCTGTCGCAAAACATGATCAAATCTTCATCAATCATCGTAGAAACTTCTAACTTGGAGAAGTCCGAGAGTTCCAAGGATCCAGTGATAAAAAACGTCATAGCGTGTTTCTCTTTAGGGACAAGAAATGTCAGTAAATCACTTAGTTCATAACATCTACTTGCAAAATTCCAGATAAACTTAACAAACAGGACAGGACACATATAAACCTGTATGTAAATATTAGAGCTGAAGTCTTATTTTACCTGCTGATGATGCCTGACAGAAGAGATAAAACAATAACAACTTGACCATCTTGTTTTGTCGTTAGAAACAGCCCGATGAGCACAGCAGTCAATCCAACTTGGTTTTGTAGGTCATGTGAGCACCTTGAATTAAGGTAGTCATGTCTGAGACTACTTTTCAAAATAAAAGCAATGAGTTTGACATGTATCGACCCTTTTTTATTCTTTATTTTTTTACACATATCTACGGAAGCGTATTGCTGTCACTTGAAAAAATAAAATGTTCAAACTTATATTGTATAAACGTGATAATTATATTGTATAAACATGATAATTATATTGTATAAACGTGATAGTTAATTGTATAAACGTGATAGTATATTGTATAAATGTGATAATTATATTGTGTAAACGCAGACCTCTCAACTTTTATCAAAAGTTAAGAGTGAGATTATGCTAATTTGGGGGGCGGGGCTTGTTTGGGGGCGGGGCTTACCAGACCCTGGAAGAGCGGTGGAGTCAACTCCATCTCATTTTTATCCCACCAGACAATGAAGTAGACATGTATTACTTTTGTTAAAAAGAGAAAGAGACGTATTAATACTTTATTGTTCTGTTAATGGATTAAAACATAAAAAAATACACAATTGTTCAAATAATACTAAATAAAATTAAGTAGTTTTAAGTTATTGACCGAATTATTACACTGTTATACATTCATCTATGGGTTTGTTTATCATTGTAGATCTATAATCTGATTGGTGGATCAGGCTGCGTTTCATCAAGCCTTTATGGTCAACAGTTTCCCCTCAGCAGCAACACTGAAGCTCACAGAGGTTCCCGCTGCGTCTTTACGCACGATCCAGCTGCTGATGTCTCCCTCTTTTCAGCTCAATGCGCTTCTAGACTGTTACAGTTTATAACCATTATCAGGGGCGTGCATACATAGACACTAGGTGGTGCTAAAGCACTAGGAAGTTTGCCCTTTATCAACGAAAATGCCCTTTTGAAACTCGTTTTTTTTTTTTTTTTTTTTTTAATTTTTAATATTCAGGGCAGTCAAAAGTAGCCGGTCAACGGCGGCAAATCGCTGTCTATAGCAGCTCTTGCCGCCGCCTAGATTTCCCCGATTATATAATGGAGCGATATTTGTGCCTTCTGGTTGAGCGCGGAGCAGACCCTGGACTGGAAGCCGTCTTCTTTTTTTTTTTTTTTTTTTCTTTTTTTTTTTACCTCGGAGTGGCCATCGACCTTTTAGTACTATCTTTGATGTGTCAATCATACAATTTAACCAATCAAATCAACGACTGAAGGCAACATGCTAGCCAATCACAGCTGGAGGGGGGCGGGACACTGAGTCATAGCCTTCAGTCGCCGCCGCAGTTCGGCTGTGGTGTGGTCACCGTTGGTGTCGGTAGAGCGGGATGGAAATTTGGTCTGATTACCAAACAATTACAAGAAGTGACAACAAAGCAGAGAGCGAGCTGGAAGGAGCGTTATTAATTTCTGTTTGAAATGTCAGCACTGAAGTCTAAACTGGAGTAAACATTCACGCTAGGAGGGTTAGCTAGGACAGCTAGCAGGGTTAGCTAGGGCAGCTAGCAGGGTGAGCTAGACAGCTAGCAGGGTGAGCTAGGACAGCTAGCAGCACAAGGAGCAGAACCAAGCACTAAAGCTGCCAAACTGAAGAGACTTGAGTTACTTGCAGGTAGAAGGGAACTCTGCTTTGTTCTGCTCCTTGTTCTCATAGCGCTGTAATTACAGAACCTGTTCTAGTCATAATTGTTACTTTAGTCAGTGTTCAGCCTGACACCAGCGCTCATGTTTATTAGCGTGTAGCTTATGCTGGACTTTTGAGTTAAGACACAGCGCTACAGGTTACCCTATGTCACTGTTAGTCCAAAGGCCAAATCTCAAACTCTCTCATGTTAAAAGCACAGAACTATTAAACACACAAGAACATGCCATTAGCACACAACTGAGCTGAAGCAAAGAAAAAAAACTGCGCATATGTGCTCCAAACAAAATGTACAATCAGACAACCAAATAACACACAAGATCTCTTTAATAATCAGGATATTTCACCCAGAAAAAATAAATTATAAATAGCTTCCCAACATGAGTTGTAAATCTACCTTAATATAAACTTAATTTCTCTCAGTATAGCTCAATTAAACATTTCTCTTACACGCAGTCATGAAATGTTTTTAAGTAGAACTCAACCCCTCTTGGGCGTTTACATTGACCAAACACTTGATTAACCATTATTCTTTTCTTGTTTTATTATAACAATCAATATTATTCATTATAACTATTATTCATTCCATAAGCTATTTTTTTCCAGCTCAATGTGTTCAAAAGCCTAATTGGTTGGAAACCTGCCTAATTTGGCAACACCGACTACACTATTGCTATTTGTTTGTTCGTTACAGTAGTCACAGAGCCACTGTTTAGTCTGAAGTATATATATATATATCTATATATAAGTGCACCCTCCTACCTGATAGTGTGTAGCCTGCTACTGTAAAAAAGTTTGACTGCCCTGAATATTATTAAGATTTTACTGAGGTCGGTTTTGAAATGATCTTTTGAAAACCTGAGCCATTAAAAACCACTGAAACAATCCCCCGAAATGAGCCACCTCCTTGCGCACACCCGACCAGCCTATCTCTCTTCCTTTGTCACGTGAACTCGCGCGGTCGCCCGCGCGTCGCCCGCATCTTCTATGGAGAAGATGAGGAGCAGCTTAAGACAGAACTAAAGGTCTTCCACTCCAGCTTTACTTCAAAGAACCTATAAGAAATATGTTCAATACTGAGGGAAAACAATGGCCAGCTGATCTTTCCTGCCTTTGTCAAAATGATCCAAATATATGCAACATTACCAGTGACGACAGCTTCAGTTGAAAGATCATTCTCCAAGCTGAAAATCATCAAAACTAAACTAAGAAGCCTGTGTGGAGAAGAAAGGCTCTCTGACCTTCTTCTGCTTGCCATTGAAAAAGACATTGAGGTAAACCACAGCGAGGTCATCAACATCTTTAAAAACATGGCACCAAGGAGGATGCTGCTTTAAAGTGGCACGCTTTAGTCTGTTCTGTTGGTGGTGGTGTGACTTTTTTCCATTGAAAACTCACGTTCAGAGAATGTTACAAATAAAAGTCAAATTTCATTCAACATGCGTGTGTATTTTTTTTTATTTTTTTTTTTATAATTAAGGGTTCCACGTGCGCTAAAAAGTGCCCTCCCCCCCTCCTGAGCACCTGCCCCCTAAAATGTCTGTGCACGCCACAGACCATTATCATCACCTTTCACAGCGACAGGTTTCTCAGTCAGTTGCCGCGCTGAACAGACAAATCTCTATTGCTCTTGTCAGCTGTGGCGTGCACAGACATTTTAGGGGGCAGGTGCTCAGGAGGGGGTGGGAGGGCACTTTTTAGCGTGCGCAAGGAGGTGGCTCATTTCGGGGCATTGTTTCAGTGGTTTTTAATGGCTCAGGTTTTCAAAAGATCATTTCAAAACCGACCTCAGTAAAATCTTAATAATATTCAGGGCAGTCAAACGTTTTTACAGTAGCAGGCTACACACTATCAGGTAGGAGGGTGCACTTATATATAGATATATATCTATATATATATATACTTCAGGCTGAACAGTGGCTCTGTGACTACTGTAACGAACAAACAAATAGCAATAGTGTAGTCGGTGTTGCCAAATTAGGCAGGTTTCCAAACAATTAGGCTTTTGAACACATTGAGCTGGAAAAAAATAGCTTATGGGCAGATTGTCAAAAATTTCCGAAGCTTTTCATAACATTTGTTGGGCTTTTAGAAAGAATTACTAACAAAATATATCAAAATAGTCATTATATATTTTTTAAATAAGTTGAATCTGTCGATCTGACATCATCAATGAATAATAGTTATAATGAATAATATTGATTGTTATAATAAAACAAGAAAAGACTAATGGTTAATCAAGTGTTTGGTCAATGTAAACGCCCAAGAGGGGTTGAGTTCTACTTAAAAATATTTCATGACTGCGTGTAAGAGAAATGTTTAATTGAGCTATACTGAGAGAAATTAAGTTTATATTAAGGTAGATTTACAACTCATGTTGGGAAGCTATTTATAATTTATTTTTTCTGGGTGAAATATCCTGATTATTAAAGAGATCTTGTGTGTTATTTGGTTGTCTGATTGTACATTTTGTTTGGAGCCCATATGCGCAGTTTTTTTTCTTTGCTTCAGCTCAGTTGTGTGCTAATGGCATGTTCTTATGTGTTTAATAGTTCTGTGCTTTTAACATGAGAGAGTTTGAGATTTGGCCTTTGGACTAACAGTGACATAGGGTAACCTGTAGCGCTGTGTCTTAACTCAAAAGTCCAGCATAAGCTACACGCTAATAAACATGAGCGCTGGTGTCAGGCTGAACACTGACTGAAGTAACAATTCTGACTAGAACAGGTTCTGTAATTACAGCAGCTATGAGAACAAGGAGCAGAACAAAGCAGAGTTCCCTTCTACCTGCAAGTAACTCAAGTCTCTTCAGTTTGGCAGCTTTAGTGCTTGATTCTGCTCCTTGGGCTCCTAGCTGTCCTAGCTCACCCTGCTAGCTGTCCTAGCTAACCCTCCTAGCGTGAATGTTTACTCCAGTTTAGACTTCAGTGCTGACATTTCAAACAGAAATTAATAGCGCTCCTTCCAGCTCGCTCTCTGCTTTGTTGTCACTTCTTGTAATTGTTTGGTAATCAGACCAAATTTCCATCCCGCTCTACCGACACCAACGGTGACCACACCACAGCCGAACTGCGGCGGCGACTGAAGGCTATGACTCGGTGTCCCGCCCCTCTCCAGCTGTGATTGGCTAGCATGTTGCCTTCAGTCAATGATTTGATTGGTTAAATTGTATGATTGACACATCAAAGATAGTACTAAAAGGTCGATGGCCACTCCGAGGTAAAAAAAAAAAAAAAAAGAAGACGGCTTCCAGTCCAGGGTCTGCTCCGCGCTCAACCAGAAGGCACAAATATCGCTCCATTATATAATCGGAGAAATGTAGGCGGCGGCAAGAGCTGCTATAGACGGCGATTTGCCGCTGTTGACCGGCTACTTTTGACTGCCCTGAATATTAATAATAAAAAAAAAAAAAAAAAAAACGAGTTTCAAAAGGGCATTTTCGTTGATAAAGGGCAAACTTCCTAGTGCTTTAGCACCACCTAGTGTCTATGTATGCACGCCCCTGCTTGTCAGTGCGCTCTGGTGAGGTGGGCGGATTTTACCCCGTTGGTGCGCTGCATGCGACGGATAAACAGTGGGGAAAATACATAACTAAAGGCTGTAAAGGGCTCCTATAAAGGAAACGGGGGTACTGACAGATCTGAGATGAAGCCCCTGATGTTACAAGTTCTTTAAAATGACCCTTAAAAGTGCGCACCTGAATTAAAGCGCAAGGCAGCACGCCCATAGAAGCGCCACTGATTCTATGTTGTTAAAAATACAAGAGCAACTCTCCTATTGACTTTAACTGGCACACGTTGCTACCGATGTGAGGACATTAAACGTAGTGATTCACGTTTTGAATAGTGAACGGTGATAAAAGCACCTGCTCCGAGGGAAAAGGAGGGGGGAGAGGAGCAAGCGCTGAGGCACAGAAATACGGTGCATGTAGTTAGAAAATGCAGAATTAACAAAGACGAAACTTATAAACAGACCAAGTGGCGTTTTAAACTGCATCTGGATAGCAGAACTGTTTTATGATCCTGCGTGCAGCAAGCAAGCAGCTCCACCCCCTCCCCTCCCCTCATGTGTACACGGTACAGGACCATACCAGCTCGCTTTCACCACTGTTAAGACTAAAATTATTCATAACTCTGATCACTCTTCCTGCTGCTCTGTTAACACGAAGTGCAGCAGGAATTACTGATGGCCACAAGCTGTGAAAGAAGCCGAAACAGCTCAGCAGAAGGCGGAGTTTTCTCGTCCGCAGCTCAGATGGGCTTTGTGATTTTTATGCGTGAGAAATTCCATGTTTGCGTGTGAAATGCCGTGTGTTGCGTGTGAGCGTGTGAAGTCAGTGAAATGCGTGTGTCACACGGTCAATGCGTGAGAGTTGAGAGCCCTGGTAAACGTGACAGTATATTGTGTAAACGTGATAATTATATTGTATAAACGTGATAACTTTATCCAGGTGGTGGCGGTAGCATGCTTTTAGTCTGACTCATTTAAGATGATGTTATGCCAGAAGCAGTTTGAATATGCTTATTATTATAATTAATTATAATTTGGTATTATAATTTAAATAATAAGTCATTCAACTCGAAATTTAGCTATAACAAATATAGTTCAAATGGTGGTGATGTTAGCTAAAAGCTTGTAATGATTTATACTACTAATGCATTAATTAACTAGCTGTTATGAACTCATTTATGCTGGAATAAATGATCTGGTCGGGTTTTAACCGACGAGGTTTATCCGGCAGACTGTGAGAACCCCAATATAAAACTGCAATTAAAGTTTAAATCCTTATTCCTTATCACCATCCAATGATATGTCTCTGTATTAATATCAGATGTTAACTCCAAAGGAGGTTAGCTCTGAATTCTGAATAGCCATGCAACTGTGAATTAGATTGTACACAAAACAATTTCTATTCCGCAGTGTTGTTTTATTAAACCAAAAGCAAATCCCTGTTACAGTAATCCTCTGATTCAACGACTTTGGAAATCTTACTCACTACTAACAAAACATGCAAAATATATGTGGAAATAAAAGAACAAACAAAACAAACAGAAACAAAAAAACAAAAGAAAACAAATGGATTAAAATGAGAGGTAGCAAATCTTAGTTCAGCTCACGGTTGTTTAAACCACACTCGGAGACGTCGGCATTTGACGTCGCAGCATTGAGGGACAGACAGCTTTGAGAGTCCCACCGGACGCTTTGATGTCTTACAAAGCTATCAGCTAAGCTACCTACAGTCCAGTCATCCGACACCCTCCCAAGATGGCGACTATGATGACGTATGATCTACTAATTTGCGTGATGCGTGGGGAAGGTCCTAATGATGTAACCACCCTTACGCTGATGGGGTAATACCTCGCTTCGAAAGGGCGTGGCTAACTGGGGAGTTTAAACGGAGACCGCGAAATGAGCTCGGACAAAAAGATTGCACCAGCTGATAAGCAAAGCAAAGATGGAACAAAGAGAGGGAAAAAGGATGGAAAAGTTGAATAATCGACTCACGGCGGAGTCTCCACGAACCACAAAATCAAACAACAGCCAAGTCACTTTCACGAATGCATGCACATACAAAGAAAATATTCAGCAAAATAAACAACTCCTTCTTGAAATAAAAAGCATTAACCTACACCTACAAGTTCCTATGTCTGCCCAGGCACTTCTAAACACCCTGTTGGTGAGACAGAAATAAAAGGGGAGAACCCCGTTACTTGTGGATCAGGGCTGTCCCGGCGGGGTCCGTGAACGCTCCGAATGCCGCGGCGTCCTGAATGCGTCTTGACGAATGCAGGTGTCCGCAGGCTGCAGCGGGACCGGACTGAGAGAGTTCCTTCGTCTTCCTCTCTCTCTCTGGGCTCCCAGACGCTTGTTCGGCCAAACAACGCGTCGTCCTCTTTCGACCACCGGGAGATGACGGCTCCCAGTCTCTTGATCAGAGGAAATTAAAAGTACTTTTTAAAGTCGACCTCCTGTGTCCGCACAGGGAATAGTTTTGCTCCGGTAATCTTCGAACCAGCAAAGAGTTATCGAGCACGTGGCGTTGGGTTACCCCAACGAAGTGAAACAGCTGTGTGTCTTCTCAGCTTGGCAGCGCGCCAGGGAAGAAGGCAGATTTCGGTCCTCGGCCGCAATAAATACCTTTCCCCCTAGTAACGTTATCTCTCTGTCCATCGTTAGGGGCGGCGGCCATTTTGGGCCGAGTTGCATGATGGGAGTTGGTGGCCATTTTGACCACCTTGCATCATGGGAAATGCAGTCCGTCATGTCCCGAACTAATGCAAGTTTGTCACGTCCTGACATGGCACATCAATGAAGAAGAAGCATGTGCATCATCTACTCCATAGACAAATATAAAGAGTAGACCCCGCATCGACCGCTCTCGTCTGTAGGCGCTGACAAGATTTAGGGGGGCCATCTTAGGGCGGTCGACAACTCCGCTCAGTGTAATGTATTAAACAGGTGCAGAATCAATTTTAGTCAGCTAAACTCGCTGATTATTGAACTAATTTTCACGTTGTTGTTTTCTGAAAACTTTATATCTATAGCTATTATAACAAGTGGTTCAGTGGTTAAAAAGTAATTGAATATTCTGACAGAATTTATGTATGCTGCAAAACACAGCCACTCGCACGCACACACACACACACATATATATATATATATATATATATATATATATATATATATATATATATATATTTATTATTATATATATACTTACCAGTGACGACAGCTTCAGTTGAAATATATATATATATATATATATATATATATATATATATATATTATTACTATCTAATATTAGAAAAATCACATTCTAATATAAAAAATATCTTTGGAAAATATCTTGGGAAAAGTTATCCCTCGAGCCATGATGTCAATAGTCCGTTGATTTCAACAAAAATACGCCGCACATTACTGAGGTATCATTAGTGTGTTCAGCTTGAATCAGCAGGTTAGGGTAGCAGGTCGACCGCTCCAAGATGGCGGCCGTAATTCCTGCGCCGCGACAGTCAATGCGGGGTCTACTCTTATATTATGTCTATGATCTACTCGGGAAGTAAAGTGTCAAATTTTACTTCCCGAGTAAAAACAATTTGATCAAGTTTTACTTTCTGCTCACTATCCACCTTATTTTCAATGGAAATACAGAGACAGCGAGTTGACGGTTTTCCCCATAGACATAATATAAGAGTAGACCCCGCATCGACCGCTTTTGCCTATGGGCGCTGCCGCTGACGGGATTTGGGGGCGCCATCTTGGGGTGGTCGACAGCTCAGCTCAGTGTATTGTGTTGACCAGGCGCAGTATCAATTTTAATCTTCACGTTGTTGTTTTTTTTGTTTGTTTTTTTGGGGTTTTTTTTGCTTAAAACTTTAAAACTATAGCTATTATAAGAAATGGTCCAGTGCGTTTAAATAATCTTAGAGGGGTTAAAAGTAATAGAATATTCTGACAGGATGTGTGTACGTTTCAAAACACAGCCACTCATACATTTTTAGAAGTTTTTTATTACTATATAAACAAACACATTTATACATGTACACACACACACACACACACACACACACACACACACATATATATATATATATATATATATATATATATATATATATATATATATATATATATATATATATATATATATATATATATATAGTAAGCAAACACTTACTTGGAACGACAACTTCTTCTTCTTCTTCTGCTTATTATTCCTCCTCCTCTTCTTCGTCTTAAATGAGTCAGACTAAAAGCATACTAGTGCCACCACCTGGATAAAGTTATCATGTTTATACAGTATAATTATCACGGTTATACAATATAATTATCACGTTTATACAATATAATTATCACGTTTATACAATATAAGTAGGAAAATTTAATTTTTCAAGTGACAGCAATTCGATTCCGTAGCTCTCCTCTTGATGTCTCCTTGGAGTTCTTATTGGAAGTTCGTAGCCAGATCATTCTTTAATTTAAAAAAAAATGTTTTAGGATATATTCAGAAAATTCCTACTTGAAACAAAAAATAAGACGTTTATCTGCGAGAACTAAAGCTTTTCAGGTTTTTCTTTTTATAACATGAAACTACTGATTGTTCTGAAGTGTAAATAAATTAGCTCATTGGTCAAAATGTACATACAAATGTGTCTACACAAATATTTTTCCTCCTCCATTCCATTCTTATTTCAACTGTCTCTATTTGCATTTTAAATGTAGTTCATTTAGTTTTTAATCAGCCAGTTAATTACCACATAAGAAATAGCTGTCAATAACTTACCTGGTTAAATAACGGGTAATCAATTCTTAAAGTTATTTTTATTTGTATGTTGTTCTGGCTCAAATGGTGTATTTCTGTGTTTCACCTCTTGAGGGCAGTGTTATTCAGATTACGGTGTTTTCACATCTATAATATGGTTTTGATGTTTGTTTAATTTAATTTAATTGTATTATTATAATTTTTAGTATATACCTTTATTTTAATAAAACACCAATTACACACAGTCTATTATTGGTATTTATTTTAATGTGCAACCCAGAGATTTTTGTATGAATAGTTAATGAACCATCCACTCAATTTTAAAAAATCTAAAATAATATAATTTCCTTATCTTGGTTCCTTAGGACTAAGGGTCACAATAGTGGCCACACAAAGAGAAATTAAACTTTTGACGATAAACGTTGACCGTTTTCTCTATAAAAGTAACTAGACATTTGTAATCTTATAATTTCCACAATTGTTTAAAATGTACTTCTGTGGTTGCTGTTATTACTGTATTATTATGGTGAAACTGAAGCTTTCAGGTGTCTCACTTCAGTTAAATACAATTTATTTGTATCACCCAGTTTGCAACTAATTACAAAAAAAAAGATTTTATTACTTTTAGAGGGGGCATATATATTTCTTTTAATTTAATTTTGACCAAAAAACTGACCTTTTTTTCACTTACATCTAACCTTGAGCCTGTAAAAACTTTCATATTTTGCTGTTACAGCTGCCTAAACAGTTTGATTTTATTTAGCTCCTATGTGAACAACACAAATCTGTTCATAATTCTAAGGTGAAAGTAAAATCACACGTTTCTATATCTTTGCAAATAAAAATCCGAAAATTACAGTGTATGCCTATATAATGCCATTCTGAGACAACATTTGCAGCACTCCCTGTTGCTACAATCACAACACCAAGTTTAGGGTTATGTGTCCACTAGGTTTGCACATTTGGGGGCTAAAGCTTTTCCCAATTCTTTCCTTTTAAAGGAGCTCAAGTTCTATCATGTTGGATGAAGAGCATCTGTTAACATCAGTTTTCAAGTCTGGCCACAAATTCTTATTGAACAAAAGGTTTGTGCTTTGACCGGGCCATTCTACCCCAATTCTAACCTATTCCACTGTAGCTGTGGAAGATATTTAGATTCGATGACTTGGTGGAAGGAAAACCTCTGCCTCAGTCTAATCTCTTTCGTAGCCACCAACAGGTTCTCTAACAGGACTGCTTTGTATTTAGCTGTAATTCAGCTCCATACATCTTTGTGATCTACTGACCAGCTTTCCTGTCCCTGTTAAAGAAAAGCAAAACCACTGCATGATGCTGACATCCCTGTTTCCCCCTGGGGATGTTGTAATCGGATGGATAGGCAGCATCAGTATATCTCCACACATTGTTTTGCCTGTGGGCCAGAAAAATTAAAAATATATATTTTTTTGTCTCATCAGACTAGAATCTTCTTGTATGCATTTATTGTGATTTCTGCATGGTGCAAATAGGACTTCTCAGGACTTTCTATTAATAATGACCTTTTCTTGCTGCTCCCATAAAGGCCAGATATACATTGCGAGTCATCACAGTTCTGTCCTCAGATTCTTTGACCTGAGCGGTGGATCTCTGCAGCTCCTCCACAGTTAACAATGGCCTCTTACCTGCCAAATGGCCACGTCTTGGTAGGCAAGCAGTCGTCTCGTACTATTTCCATTTCCATAAGCCAGCCCTGCAATAAACTTCTCCACAGCTTCATTCCTGATCTGTCCGCTGTGTTCCTTGGTCTTAATTTTTCTCTAATTATCTCTGATACCTTAATAAAAAGGCTGGATTTATACTGATGTTTAGGGGTATAACAGTAAAAGAGACTGAAGACAAATAAACATTTAACACGCAGTTTTCAGATTTCTATTTGTAATAAATATTAAAAGCCTTGTGTTCTTTCCTCCTTACTTCAAAACTATTTACTACTGTGTGTCATTTGAGCAGAAAACCTACATCTTAATAAAATAGGTTTACATTTCTGGCTTATTTAGGTGAAAGAATGTTAAACTTCAAAGAAAATGTTCTTCGAGCCTTACGTTTATCTATTTTAACAAAAGTGGATTATTTAGCTGTTTTTCTATGACTGCCTTTTACATAAAATTCCTGTTTGATAAAACAGTTTAGCTTAGGCAGAACTTAGTCTGAACTCAAAAGCAAAAAATGTTTTATTTTCTGTTATCCACTCAGAAACAACAAGCTCACAGGAAAGACAGATGTCAGACGCACTCCCAGACAGACAGACATTTGAATCAATCAATATCCTTGTCATTAAGTAAAGTCTCTTCAAGTTCACACGTTCTCGGGGGCGTCTGCAGCCGGCTGCTCATTTTGTCCAGGGGAACTCCGCTGACCCCTGAGCCACAGCTCGGGATTGTCCCGATGCAAATCAGGAGGGGGAACCAATTCATCGTCTCACAATTCGATTAGACATCTGCATATTGAGCATCTGCACACAACGAAAATCTGCCAATATCCATCCCTCCATCCCCCCACTGGCCCCCAGTGGGGTAAGCACCCCGTGACCCCGAGGGCAGCCCCCTGTCCCTGCTCCAAACCCACCGCCCCCTGTCTCCCCCTCTCATCTCCTCCTGACCCTGTCAGGTCCGGCTACAATGCGTGACCCCGCCCCAGAGACGAGACGAGTGGAGTTCAAGGTAAATGTCCCTTTGGCTGCAGCCGTCTGCCCGGGCCCTGTCCAGCCCACGTCCAGTAATCACATGCACCGCTCTTTTTCCACACTTTTTCACCCAAACAGACAGATGCTCAAAATGTTTTCCTTTTCCACAACAACCTCTTCTAAAAGGGCACATCTTAATGGCCTGCCTTGAAAATGAAGGTTTTCCTTTCTTTAGAGAGTCTCCATTGTAAGTAGCTCCCATTCAGAAAGCTTAGCCACTCAGACCATTTCCCTCCTTTTTTTATCACGCTTATTGATTCATCTGGTTTCTTTTCAGCGTTCGGAAGGGATGCAAACAAGTCAAGAAGTTTAAAAACTATGCTCAGCGATGAAATAAAACATAAATATATGCTGAAGGTAACATAAAACAGGCAAATATGGAATAACGAATAATTACACCAAATATCATCCAATTGCAACAGTTAACATATGTGAAGCAGAGCTTATTTATAATAAGAACTAAATGAGGCTTAAAAGCACTGGTTTTATTATATGTTCTTTGTTTGAATCATAAAAGATTCCTCTTTTGATTCTCTGTTGCATGGTTTTCTGAAACATTTTGAGGGATGCATCAGCGTTACATGCAGAAATGGATGTGCAGCAGAAAACTGAAAACCCCATGCGAAAACCTGTGTGTGACTTCTGATGGAGGAAGTTAACACAGCCAGTGGAGCTTCTCCTAAAAGCTACCTGAGATGATTAAAGTTTTGCAGGTGCTTCAGGAATCTCCCAGCAACCTAAATCCGTCTGTGCTGGTTTCAAAGAAAACATCTTCATTGCTTCAAATTAGCAGCCAACATGGAGAGAGGGAACTGATGCATTGAGGTCAACGAGCCTTTTGTGTCTGTGAGATAACATCCAGTTGGGTTATTTTGAGCTTGTGGGTTTTTTTTTTAACCATCACGTTTCAATGTGTCTTCAATCTCTGTTTAAGCAGCATTGAGCCTAAACCAGAGAAAATCAGCCTGTTTCCAGCACATCTGCTAGAAAATAAATTTAGAAAATATTTTAAATAAAAGCTGCAATATGTTTTAATAACCATGTTGTCTTCTTTAGGGATGAGAAAAACATACTGAAACAGACGAGAATGAATAACAGGGCAAGATGATTCCTCATTTTACAGAAGCCAAATTGTGTCAGTTAAGTTTTTCTGCAAACGTCAAGACCAAACATCCATCCAAACATCCATTCGTCCTTCCTTCCATCCATCTATCCATCCATCTGTCCTTCCATCCATCCTTCCATCCATCCATCCATCCATCCTAGCTGAGAACAGCTTGTGGATGAAAGTTTATCCTTTGTCGAAGGCGGAGCTCAGCCACCCTATAGAGAAAGCTTTAAGGTTTTATTCATTCCATTTTGATTCCTGTCTCATTGCTAAGGACTATATTATAGATTGGTAAAATGAGAGCTAGTTATAATTTGTGCTCGTTTCCACTCCTGCGCTGCTGTAATCAGCCTCTTGCCACGCACCTGTTATCTGCTCTGTTTAAACGCTCTCTTGACTGGGGGTGTAGCAGCACATCGATATAGATCGATTAAATGATTAACGATGCAATTACATCGATGCAAAATGAAAATATCAATCGATATCATCATTTTTAAGATGCACCTTTATTTTGAAATGAGATTAAAGTGAACAGGTTATTATTATTATTATTATTATTATATAAAATTGGAAGAATGTTGTCTTTTATTTAAATGTCTGCTCAGAAATGAAATCGTCAAATTATATTTGCGTTAATAACAATGTAAATGATTAGATGACCAGATGATATCGCATCATATTGATTGCATCAATTTAAAATCGTAACAGACTTTGTGATATGAGCAAATATTGTATCGTCAATCAAACAAATCAATATAACATCGTATTGTGATAAAGCTGGTGATTTATACCCCTACTCCTGACTGCAGATCTTTTCCATGTCTGCTCTTCTCTTTCTGACCTTATTTCTGCCTCTTGGTATTTTCTGCCGCGCTGGCCTTGTCTGTCTTCTAGCAAGCTTCTGATTTCTGGACAAACACCTCATTTTCTCTGCCCTGACCTACAAAGCTTGCCTAACGTCTGGATTTTTTTTTTTGCTGACTTCTATCTCGAGGTATATAATCTCAAATGTTCTTGCACGTCCCTCAGATTCTGAATTGTTCTCCACCTAACCACCTTACAGCGCTGATTTAAAATAAATCAATAAATAAAACCAAACTTGGCTGGAATTTTGGCTCCACATTTTTCTTTGTCATTTTGCTCAGTTCTTTCGTCAGTAGGGAGGCTGTGCACCCAGTCCTATAAGCACTCGTCAGAAAGACTAAAAGATAGTTTATTCTCCTGTTTGAACCAGGGACTGATCTGAAACAGCTCGAAGACGGCAACAAAACCATAAGCAAAGATGTGACACTGAAGTGCTTCACTCGGTATATAAAATGTGAGACTGAACTGTTGCGTTTATGGTTGTATTCAGTGCCTTTTTAAAGGTGCTTGAAACTTTGCCTTCTGATCGTAGTCACTGGTTGTTGACGTGCCGTCTGCATCATCGGTTGTTTTTCAATATTTGCTATGAAATAAAACTAGATCAAGAAGAAAATCCCAGACATCCCTCTCCCCAACTCATTCTGGTGGATCCCAGCACATCCAGGATATCTATAGTCCCTCCAGGAGAGTTCTTTGTGGGTCTTCCAGTGAGAAATAAGTTTTCAGCTGTTTGGCTAACATTCCAAGAGACACAAGGAGAAGAGCAGGAACCGAGCATCACCTCTTCACTATATATGCTTCAGAATGCTGGACCGCAGAATGCTGGACTGCTGAAGCCACTAAATGGACACTGCACCACACTCACATAACTGCACATTTACACATTTGCACATATGCTTCATGCTGCTGAACTGATGAAGCCACAAAATGGACTCTGTACCACACGTGAATAGCACACTGTCTATTTCCCGTGCATTGTTTACATTGTTACATTGGTTTTTCATTTCAACTGTTTACATAAATCGCTGCTGCATCTTTATCCTGAAAAATAGTTCAATCTACTGTGATTTTTAGAGTGATTTCTAGAGTGACTTTTTTCAAGCTGTATGCAAACGAAATTTCGTTCTGTACGCACTTTGTGCATACAAAATGACTATCTATCTATCTATCTATCTATCTATCTATCTATCTATCTATCTATCTATCTATCTATCTATCTATCTATCTATCTATCTATCTATCACTACTGTCCTGACAGTCACCTCTAGACACATAAAACATATCGGAGCTAGAGTGAGCGATGGATGCCAAAACTTTGGTGTAGCCTTCATAAGAGACCCTCATACAATCTCTGAACCTGAACCCAGCTGAACATCTCTGGTTTAAAGTGGAAATGGCATCACAGTGGTAAAACGCACTTGCATGGGTAAACTTGACTGATTCTGCCAAGAACATAGTGAGAAACATCCAGTTGAAATGTGCTGTAAGCTTGCAGCATCACCACATCATCTAAATGGGCTTTTTTTGCAAAAGCTAAACAAATACTATGGGAATTTAGGAAAAAAATTACCACTTAAGACTGTTTTCATGATAAAGAAACAAAGGATCTCATCAGACTGTTGATCTCATTGTAGGGAATTCTGTGAGGATTGATACTTAAAAGTAGAAACCCAGAGGTGGTGGAAAATCTAAAAATGTTCAGCTTGAAAGTAGCAGAACTCTCACTCAATGCCTGACTGTCAGCTTTGGTTGCAGTAATTGGGTGCAGGTCATTTCAACCCCTCACCATTTCTTACTTTTATAGTTTTGTGTTATATTCGTTTTGTGCACACATTTTTTGGGGGGTCTGCCTGCAGCAAGATGTTTCATTCAAGCTGTACATCAATTTGTAGCTGCTGGAGAGTGGATTTATACCAGCTTTGACAGGTATAAGGTAACTTTAAGGTTTAAGGTAACTTTCAATATGCTACTCATAACTTACTGTCAGGAAATATGATTAAATTGACTCAAATGGTTGAAATCTTTTCTGGAGATCAGCAATAATTATTATGATTTCATCAAATGTTCCTAATCTGTCAGTAAATAAGAGTCCTCTGTTAAAGGAGGAATGGAGATCAGAGTCTATGGAAATAAGGTGTGAATAAAATATACAGTTGTGTTAAATTATAAATAAAGTTCTAGCATTTGTATGTCTAACTATATCCATGTTACACAAAAAGACTTTAAAGAAAAATGAACTGATACTCTGGTTTACGTACGTTCATTCTCCTCTATCCAACAATCGCTCACCTCCACGCACCAATCTGTCGTCCACCAAAGCCCCTTCAAACACCTCAGTTCCTTCTCTGGCATCAGCAACCACCTCAACCCAAGTAAAACCACATATCCAAACATAAATACTCACCGTTTATCCACTTTCCTCTGAGCCACACTACCTTTATTTCCCCCTCCTCAGATCTGCTCCAGCTCAGCTTTTCAAAGCACCGACAATTACACATTTACCTGCTTTAAGAGGAAAACTTACCTTAATCTTAACTCTCTGTCCTCGGTGTTTTTCTGCATTTGGGACAAATTATGATGTCAAATATTACTGTAAAAATCCTTCGAGGTCATATTGGTATCACCGAGCATCTGTAGACAAAGAGTATTCAAAAAGAAGAGAAAGAAAAAACCTTAAAGGACTTAATGCATACATTCAGATTTCCAGTTCACATTACAGGTTTTGGAAATGTTAGCTCAATTCAGTTCATTTCAGTTCTATTTATATAGTGCCAATTTACAAGACACTTCATCTCAAGGCTCTTTACAAAGTAAAATTCAATCAAATACTCCAGACAGACTGGTCAAAAGGTTCCTATCTAAGGAAACCCTGCATATTGCATCAAGCCATAACAAGCAGCATTCAGGCATTGTCGATGGCTTTGCAGCAATCCCTCATGCTGAGCATGCATGAAGCGACAGTGGAGAGGAAAACTCCCCTTTAACGTGGAGGAAAACCTCCAGCAGAACCAGAAGCAGGTTGTGAACGGTCATCTCCCTCGACCGACTGGGGGTTAGAGAAGATGTTATCCCCTTTCATATGATATTTAAAGCGTTTTTTCATATTTAAAGTGCTATTTATTCAGAATGAAAACCTTCTGGGATCTGTGGTCCAACATGAACTCACTTATCTCTGTTTAAAGTCAATGAGAAAAAAATAATTTAACAGTTGGCATATTGTTTCGTTAATTAAAGTTTTCACTTTATTAGCAGCGTCTAATAATTTATTAACTTACAAAATCCAATCATCCATCAATGATGGATTTTTAAGAGACATAAATGTGATAAAAACTGTAGATTTGGCAGGAGAAACGTGTTCAGCATCTTTCCTAAATCATCATTTCTAACATCTTTTCTAAAATCTTCTCTAACGCTCCTCTGTTAATGTGAGCTTTTGATGACTTTGTACCTAGTCTTTCTTATTCCAAGCAGGACATGAGTGTCAGCAGCTCTTGGTCGTAAAACTGGTTTTGGTCGCGCTCCCAGAGTGCCGCTGTCGGGAAGAGGACAGAGAATCTCTGTGTCACTTGGTGATGGCACGGGATGTGAGGCCATCGCTGAGAATGTCAATAATTGCTCAAACTGAGCACGATCTGCTGCCAGTGCAGAAGAACATCCTGAATATCAGCACCAGAAAAGGAAAATAGAGAACATTTTGATCTTTTTAAAGTACTTTTTTTTTTTATAAAGATAATATCTTTACTGGTTTTCCACTTCTAATAGTAGTTGAATTAAATGGCACAGAGGCAGGTCACACAGAATCAAGAACCAGCGCTGATTATGGTTATTGTTTTTTTTGGAGTTGAGATATGCAGAGATGGCAAAAAAAGAAGCACACTGCAAATTTCTGCAGCTTTATCATAAATTATTTGTTTATTTTTCAGGTTCTAAGTTTCTTTAAATTTGGCCTCAAGTACACAAAACACCACAAATTCCACCGTGAATGCATCAAAGATGAAGCCAAATGCAAAAAAAGTCTCAGTGACATACAAAATATGTAAACGCACAAGTTTAAAGGGGCGTACTTTCATTTTTATCATGACTGTACTGAAACCAACATTGTACAATTATAGTGATGCATTGAATGTTATTTATTGCTTAATTGATATGTACTCTGTTGCAGTCGCCCTCAGGAAGACGCAAACTCATCCTGAATTGCATTGAAGATGTGGTTCTGTGAAGTGGGTTTAGAAGAAATAAGAAGTCAAGGAAGAAAGAAGAACTATGTCATTCAAAAGTTTAACTTTTTAGAAACATGAGATATTTATTTTTAAACTACAAGTTTAAAACACTGGTGCAAACACTGAATGTTGCTGTTTAACTGAGTACATACAGTAGGAAAGCAACAGGTTACACAACGCTCATTGCTCATCGTATAATGTGACTGACGCAGCAAAGCAGCCTCATCAATGTTTCATCCTGTCAGGTTAAACTGTAAAAGCCGCTTTGAGCAAGTTTATGATGTGTTTACCTGAGCACAAAAGGTGAAATATTGATATTGCTGTATGTGTAGGTATTATAGTGTGATGTAGTAACGGACAGTGGACTGATTCTTGACTTGTGAATTAGAAAGCTGAGATGCATCCTGGAACAGATCCAGAGACAACAATACAATTTCCATCAACCTCCCTGAGTTTCTGTCTAATTAATGTCTGGTAATGAAACTGGCTTTGCTCTCATAAAGCACAACCAGTTCAGAGAAATTCCCAGTAAATATGGATCAAACACCTTCTTACCGTTTCCTCCGCTGTAACTCAGAACCTCTATAATCTCTGTTCTATAAAACTGGATGGGAAATTTTAAAAACTTAGTTGCGAGACATTTTACTCCAAGCAGTTTCTCTGGGTTTAGGAGTTTTGTACAAGAAATGTAATGTTTTAACCTCATGATATATTTATGACTCTCTCTTCAAGTTTAGTCTAGATTTAACCTCATTCATCCGCAGTATAGGCTTTGAGATGGTGTTTGTAAAAATAAAAATCATGTGATACACAGTTTTTTATTCTGTTCAAAGCTGGGATTGCTAACTCGATAATGCCTAAGAAAATGGTGGATCATTAACTAGAGCAGATGATAAGCAACTGATTTATATTACTAGTGAAAATCACATCAATCTCATTAATTAAATATATAATAATTAAATAAATATATTTATATAATTATATTATTGTAATTATATAATTAAATATATTAATTTCCTATCAGTCTCAAACAACAATCTGAACAAGTAAATTTCGTTTTTCAGGGAGCCTAAATTGCATACTTCATGTAAAGAATGAGAAGAATGTATTATGAAAACATTTTCAAACAAATTAAATGACATAAATTATTGACCAAGAAATGTAATTTAAACCCCATAATAAACAGGTTTCCAGAGTTTCCTTTTTTCACCTCAGGAATATCGCCAAAATTAGAAACATTCTGTCCAGGGGTGATGCTGAAAAACTAGTCCATGCATTTGTTACTTCAAGGCTGGACTATTGTAATTCTTTACTATCAGGAAGTCCACAAAATGCAGTTCAAAGCCTTCAGCTGATCCAAAATGCTGCAGGGAGAGTTCTGATGAAAATCAACAAGAGGGATCATATTTCTCCAATTTTAGCTTCCCTTCATTGGCTTCCTGTTAAATCAAGAATAGAATTTAAAATTCTTCTTCTAACGTATAAAGCCCTTAATAATCAAGCTCCATCATATATCAGAGCTCTGATTACCCCGTATGTTCCTAACAGAGCACTTCGCTCTCAGACTGCAGGTCTGCTGGTGGTTCCTAGAGTCTCTAAAAGTAGAATGGGAGGCAGATCCTTTAGCCATCAGGCTCCTCTCCTGTGGAACCAACTCCCAGTTTTGGTCCGTGAGGCAGACACCCCGTCTACTTTTAAGACTAATCTTAAAACTTTCCTTTTTGACAAAGCTTATAGTTAGAATGGCTCATGTTACTCTGAGCTACCTTTATAGTTATGCTGCTATAGGCTTAGGCTACTGGAAGACATCAGGGCCTATTTTTCTCACTCTGCTGAGTTCTCCTACTGTTCTCCAATTTGCAATGTTTGTTGTTATTTAAACTTTTGACTTTTTGTTCTCTGTCAATTCTTCATTCCAAAAAAAGGTAAAAAACAAGGCAACTGGACTTGTTATAACAAGTCCAGTTGCCTTGTTTTTTACCTTTTTTTGGAATGACCATGACCTGGATGACTGAGAATCTTCACCAGCATCTGTCATTTTTTCTCTTCATAGTTCACCTGGTCTGGCGTTTTGTTAGCTGTGACATCATCCAGGGGAGGCAGATCATCCACTATTACCATCTAACATAGAAAGTACTCCTGGATCAATGTGTGCTTTCTGTGTCTCTGCTCTGTCTTCTCTAACCCCCAGTGGGTCGAGGCAGATGACCGTTCACACTGGTTCTGGTTCTGCTGGAGGTTTTCCTCCCCGTTAAAGGGGAGTTTTCCTCTCCACTGTCGCTTCATGCATGCTCAGTATGAGGGATTGCTGCAAAGCCATCAACAATGCAGACGACTGTCCACTGTGGCTCTACGCTCTTTCAGAAGGAGTGAATGCTGCTTGGAGAGACTTGATGCAAACCTGCTGGGTTTCCTTACATAGGAATGTTTTTGACCAATCTGTCTGGTTGATTTGATTGAATTTGACTTTGTAAAGTGTCTTGAGATGACGTGTTGTGAATTTGTGCTATTTAAATAAAATTTAAAATTGAAGTTGAAACATATGGGATACGGTAGCTCTCAGGATCTATAATTTACCAATTACTAATTATACTGATGTATCTAAATTAAATGATTGAAGAAATGAAAACATAAACAATATTTAAGTACTTTAATGAGAATTTCAAAGGGACTAAATACTACAATTAAGTGATTAAACAATTAACTTTATCAAAATTTAAATTTGGAGATTTAAATTCCAGTTTTTACTTAAGAGGATGTTTGGAAATAAACAAGGAAGGCCGACCAGGTTGACCTGGCCAGGGTGTACCCCGCCTCTCGCCCGCTGAACGCCTGGAGACAGGCACCTGCACCCTTTGCGACCCCATGAGGGATAAGCGAGTCAGAAAATGGATGGATAGATGGATGGGTCCACCAGGTTCTGCTGAGATAGATTATATGATAGATAGATATGATTCTAACCCTTGACCAGCGGTCCTGAATGTCCCACTCCTCAGCTCAGTATGAGGAGAAGCACTACATGTTAGTTCAACCCACGTTTCAAGATAAAAACCTCCAAGGAGGTTTTTATCTTGAAACGTGTTTGATGTTCAGCAGTTCCTCTCTTTGGAAGTCAAAACTGAATCATCAACCATGGTGGCGAAGTTCTGGTTTCAACTGCAGGTCTATGGAGACAAAAACAAAACAGGAAGGTTACTGCCGGAAGAAAACAGCGAACAAAACACAACAAACTATTAAAACACGTGGATGAGATTTGTTGATTTGATTGGGCCTTTTCTTTGATGCTACTGGTTCTGTCTTTTTTTTTATCAATATCTGAGATGGTAAATAAACTGAATCGTATTTAGCATTCTTCTGGTCTTACACAGAACTCAAAGCGTTTTACACCAGAACCACGGTCATTCAAGGCAAGGCAAATTTATTTGTATAGCACATTTCAGTACTAAGACAATGCAAAGTGCTTTACATGATTAAAACATAGGAAAATAAAACGGAATAAAAGCAAGTTGGAATAAAATGTAGAAACAAAATAAAACATGGGAAAATAGAAATTAGAAGCAAATATTAAAAACAGTTGGACTACAAAGTTGAACTAATGATGTTTTAGTCATGTAATTTAATGTAATGTAATTCAGGTAAACTCACCAACACACACATTCACTCACAGATGACCAGATCGGAAATCAACATGGGCCTAAGTGCCTTACCCAAGAGAACATCAACACATGACAGGAGGAAGCTGGAATTAAACCCACAACTGTCAGATTGCAAAATAGCTACTCTTCCCACTGTGCCCTGTTCACCCTCCTAGCACCGCTGACTCAGCACTAACCAGCAGAGAGACACACTCTGTTATGATTTCATCAGAGTTTAACTCAAGGTTTCAGACCTTCAGTAGGAGTTTAACTGTTCTCAACTAGCAGAATAAGACTAAGACTTTATTTTGACAGGTTTTCATATCACATTTATAAATAAATAGTTCATAATAACAGTCCTAAACATTGCATTTGTGGTAATCTGGCTAACAGTCCGGGGAGTAAAAGGTCCTTTTAGTGCAGCGTGATGTCATTATAAAGGCCCTTCCAACAGTTTTGTTCACACTGCATGCACGTGCATCAAGCTCAGATTTTGGAGCATCTTTAATCCGACATATTTCTGCGCTGGTACATGTCAGATGTTTTTTTTCTGATGTGAAAGTTGATTGCAGAGACTTTTTTCTCTCTTTTTGTTGAAGAATTTTTCATTCATCCATCTATCTGTTGCCGATCAACTTGCTCCTACTCAGTGCCTTAGTGGGCTGCTGTCCATCTCCAGAGGTCAGTGAGTATTCGTTATGATTAACAGCCTTTGTGAAGTTTAGGAAGAAACTCAAACCTAGAAGTTAAAGACTTACTGAAACAGACCCTTGATTTTAAAAGGCTAGATCTACCACATTCTTCTGAGTACCAATTTTTCATATCATGAAAAAAGTGAGGACTTTATCACAGTTAATTTAGTTCTGAAAAAGAAATTGTATGTAGTAAGAAGTCAAAAGGCATGTTTGATCTGATTTATCTCGAAAACTGATTGAGTTGTTAAAATAGCTGTCTGTTCGTTTTATCTGCTGGAACTTGAGGTTCGACGTTGCGTTCCCCCATTGGGATATATTTGTAGCTACAACACAATGTTCAAAAGCCTTTGTCCCTCACCCTATTGCTGGGAGCTGCGTCTCAGGGCTCGTTGACAAAAGGTGTCAAACGGAGCGTTGGACTTGGCCGGCCATCCCCTCCTGAGGCCGCTGCTAATCCTATTAATATGGGCTACGGAGGGGTATGGATCCTGCACTCCCTTCATCCCTGAAACTATTAAGGTTTAAGGGGGACCAGCGTGTTTACTCTGTGCAATGTGTGTTCATCTGTGTGTGTGTGTGTGTGTGTGTGTGTGTGTGTGTGTGTGTGTGTGTGTGTGTGTGTGTGTGTGTGTGTGTGTGTGTGTGTGTGTGTGTGTGTGTGTGTGTGTGTGTGTGTGTGTGTGCGTTTGTAATTGCATTGTAAGCGCCTTCTTATCCACGTTGTCATAATGTGTTATCCACTGATGCGGCTCAAGGTTCGCCGTCTCTTCGTTTCGCCATGGGGCAGGTGGACATTTCAATCGTTAGCCATTCCCTGCTGCCTGATACGTTATTGCTACGTCCTCTGATGAGTTCTTTGAAAGAGGCTTTTCTCTCAGATCTATCGGCTCTGAAAATACTGAAACACCTTTGTGAAAACATTTTCCACCATACTCTTCACAACAACATCTATGATGTTAACATTTCATCCACTCCCTCGTTTTTTAACCTTCATTACCCTGCAGGGCCACAGAGGAGCTAAATCTTGGTCATGAGTCCATCAGAGCCTCTCCTTACAGCCTTTTACTATTTTACTTTGCACATTTTTCATTTGTTTTTATAATATGTCACTTTTATAATATGTTTTTTGTGTTCTCTTTTTTCCATAAATCCCAAGATTATTATGTGAAACGTCAAACAAATACTTTGGTTTTGACAGTTTTTCTTTCTAATTTTGAAAAATGTATTAAACAGTAACACCACCTCTATGGCATTGTAACCTGGTCCATAAATAAAACAAAACTTACTCAAGAAGTTTCATCATGTGGGACACGTTGGAGAAGATGACAAAACTAAATCATAGATGTCTGCAGACATCAGACGATCAAATAGGCATTCGGTTTGATATTTTCATGATTATTCTGTCCACACAAATTCAATTCAACTTTGCAAACAGAAGTAGAAAAGTTAAACACAAAAATGAAAACACTGTGAAAACCGACAAAATTGATTCTCCCAGAAAAATATAAATGCAATAAAATTAACTTTTTTCAAAAGTCAATACTTGTTGTTCTTCAGTACTGCACCAAAGAAAGAGGTTAACAAAGCAGGGTTTATACTGCAGGTATAACAGTTGTCCTAACTGCAGTCAGAGCATAGTTTAGTTAATGCAGATAGTCACTTTAATGTAATATTGATCAATGATTATTAACTTCTTTATATTTGGAATTTGCTCACAGTGACTTTTAAGGTTTGAATCAATGAATTAGCATAAATCATGGTCCGGTTCCAAATTACAATTAAATGTATAACAAAAAAGCAAGACATTAAAAACATGCAATATTTAGGGATGATATTAAAGTAAAAACATTAAAAAAAACTAAAAACAATCATGCCGATGATGAACTTCAGCCTAACTGCACTAGAGAACAAGCTCGGCTCTACTCACCTTTTTCTGCTGATGGTTTCATACCTGCAACATGTTTTGCAGCCAAATCAGAAAAAAACATCAACAGCTATACAAAGTTAATAAAGTTTAAAATGGAAGTTCTGATGTTTTTCTAACCATAAGGACCACATTTCAATAATAAAAACTAATGACTTTCATGTTGGAGAGGAGGGCATTTGCATACGCATGTAAAGTATAGATCAGAGGTTTATTTAGACTCATCATCAGAACCAAACTCATATTAATTAGGGGGCTTTTAACTATGCATTCAAGATCTCATTTAGGGGGGGATATTTATACAAAATACAACTTCAATTTATTTAAAAAACGTTTGAATTTAATTTGTTTTTTCTCTAATCCAAAAGAAGGTCAAAATAATACGTAAGCAGGTTCATATATACACATACCTCATTGATACTTGATTTATTGTACCTCTTTTATGGGTTGTCTATGCATTTTTTATACTGCTGAGGTCCAGACTTTTGTAAGGTCGTCGCACTGCAGGAGCTTAATTATAAATTCTTTCTCCATACCTAAACCAGTTTTGATCTGCGTCTGGTAATATTATCTTGGTGTAAAACCCGACTGTTTCAAACCTTTAACGATGTAATAGTTTATTTGAGGTAAAGTTGTAGAATATGACAGTAGTCCTCCTTCTTAGTTATTCCATTCGCTTTGCTCAGTGCACCAGTACTGTCATAAAGTGAGGCTTTTGTTGACCCAAAGTGCGTCAAGGATGATCCAGTCATGGTGTGAAGATGATGATGATGATGATGATGATGATGATGATGATGATGATGATGATGATGATGATGATGATGATGATGATGATGATGATGATGATGATGATGATAAAAAATAAAATATACATGAAACATAAACAGAGGATCGTGACCAGCACCACTGGCAGGTTAAAATGTCCGACCACATGATGCTCCCACAAGCATACTGGGTATTTGGTACAGCTATCTTATATATTTGAAGGCCTCACCTTGACTACTTCAAATATGTTCCTCAGAAGTGGATAGATAGAAATTTCTGTCATTTTTGAAGGTGTTGATTTTGGACCGGGTGTATCTTCCCTTGTTGGTGGCCTCTCAGTCCTCATTGATGTTAAACTCATCTACATGTGGACAGTAACAAAGCATTTCCAGCATCTCCAGTTTGATATGCTGGAGCTTTGCTGTTTCCTGGATTGGATCCTGAACAATTTATTTTTTTCCTGATGTAATAATTTTTGGACAAATGGAAGAGTGATCAAGAGTTAGCACACAGCTTCAGTCGTTTCTGCTAGTGACCCGCGATCAGACCCGAAATCTTCGTTCAGTGATGGACTCAGACCTGAACCTCCAAAAGCATCTAAAGACAATTACAAAGTGGACCTTTTAATCACCTGAAGAACATTTCTAGGATTAAAGGACTAATGTCTCAGCATGATCTGGAAAAACTAATCCATGTATTTATTTTTAGTAGAATTGATCATTGCAACGGTGTTTTCACAGGTCTGCCTAAAAAGTGGATCAGACAGCTGCAGCTGATCCAGAACGCTGCTGCCCGCGTCCTCACTAAGACCAAGAAAGTAGAGAACATGGACCCGGTTCTGAAGTCCTCACTAAGACTAAGAACGTAGAGAACATGGACCCGGTTCTGAAGTCCTTCCACTGGCTCCCTGGATCTTAGAAAATAGACTTTAAAATACTTCTGTTAGTCTATAAATCCCTGAATGAATTAGCACCTAAATACATCACCTGCAGAGCAGGCTGGCTCCAGCCCGCTCTGCAGAACCAGAATCAGAACCAGACATGGAGAAGCAGCATTTAGTTCCTATGCTCCACTGATCTGGAACAAACTTCCAGAAAACTATAAAAATAGTTAAACACTGAGTTCCTTCAAATCAAGATTAAAAACCTATATGTTTAGAGTTGCCTCTATACATTAATGTTGAAGTTTGTAGTCCAACTTGTCTTATACTGTATCTGACCTGCTGCTACTGTTCCAAGGCAATGTGCCTCTGCAATGTCCTCAGTCTCTATAATACTTTGTTTCCTCTGTTTGTTTTTTGGTTTGTTAATGTACAGCAGTTTGAATCATCTTATTACTGAAAAGTGCTTTATAAATAAACTTGCCTTGCCTTGCCTTACAAATATTGCTTTGTTTTCCTTGCAACTTTCCCAAGATATTTATCCAAGTAAAACATGGCGTGTATGGAGTTGGTCCTGTATATGGAAATTTGAACCTATGTGGATTAGATAAAATTATTATTATTATTATTTGTGCACCTCACTCTTGTTTTTTCTTGCTGCATAATTTTTCCAAGCTGAAAAAAAAACAATTCAAATAAATAGTCAAAAGCTCAATGAAACATTACCAGCACTGTTTCTCCTGCGCCAAACCCATTTTAATGAACATAATAGTGCTGGATAAACATTAATATTGGTCTTTATGCAGTTACTTTTGTGTCTACAGCCATAAAATAGGCCAGTGTTTGACAATTTATATGAAAATAAGTATTTTTTTCAATATAGAGAGATTTTGGTGGCTCTTTCCCACCTGAGGATAGTTTTGATTCATTACCCGCCTCAGATTTTCCCATTGTATATAAAAAAAAAGGTTTTGAAAACAAAATGACCGAACTGAAATGCTGCCAAAAAGGCTTTGTTTGGTCTGAGTGTCGAACTCTGTGACCACACAGACAGACATGCACAGCCTTCCTCAGTAGTCACATTTGCACGTACATTGACCAGAGTCAATTGCCTGTCAAATGCTTTGCGCGATTAGACATCAGTAAGGTAGAAGGCCTAATGGAGGGGCACCCCCCCCCCCCAACGCCTGGACATTGTGGGGGCCCCGCTCTGTGAAACCCATGGACCTTCTTCCACAATTCACCCCCTCTTGTTTTTCATCTCACCGCACCAGTTCAATGTTACTGTCCAGTGGTGTCCACTCTTCGGATGTCTCCCTCCAGAGCAGAAAAACCAGGAGAAGAAAAGGCCCAAAAAAAAAAAGAGAAAGAGAATAAAACTTTCCCTCCTTCTTTTCTCACCCCGGTCTCCTCTTGTGTGCTGTCCAGCTGGCTGTGACCCCACGACCCCCTGACCCTCACTCCTGACCCCTGGACCCGTTCCCACGCCACGCCTTTTTGTGTCCACCTCGCCATGGCAACACCTTGGTCACCGCTGCTGCCACGGTAACAGATGGACAGGGGCCTGGAAATAACTTCATTCAGCAGAAGGGAGAAAACCACGGACAATCTGCCCTCGCCACCCCCCCACCTCGGTCCCCAGTTTTAAACACACACTCACTCACACTCAGAGAGCCCCGGACCCAACTTTGACACCTCCTGCGCCACACTCGAACACCCCAATCCCTTCGGATCTCCTTCCACAGCAGGAGCCTCTGGGTATCAGGCCCTGATAGAGTCATTAACACATAGATCCCAGATTCATCCTGGCATTTACACGGGAAATTCATGGAAATAAGGATAAGTTTCATTTCATCTGAAAAGCGCATTAAAGGAGCCCCAACGTTGCCCCCATATCCAGATTTACATCGCTCCTTTTGAGGGTTTAGGGCGTAGGCCAACTCCTTAGCCGTGCCGTAATTATCTCTCTGCTTCTTTTATTAGCCCGATTGTTTTCTCACATCCTCGGGTGTGATGAGGGGCTTGTGGAGGGGGGATGAGTTGTAAAGAGACAAAACTGAGCAGCAGGGGATCTGTTTGCCAACTCAGAGACAAATGACAAAGTTAATAGAATAGCCGAGGAGCTCAATAAGGTGCAACAAGAAAATGAACTGCAACACTTTTGTGCCAATCGGTAACTAACCTCCAAACAAGACTGTGCATGTCTGGCCTCCATTTTTTTTTTTTTTTTTTTTGGGGGAGAACATCTTCCAAGCCAAGACAGGCAAACGATTAAAGGGGTATTGTGTAATTACTTGTTCTGAACGGAGAAGGTTCATGCAGTTAAATCACTTTTTGTCTTTGTAAAAAGAACTTTCCTCCTTTGGGTGCCATCTTGAACTTCCAGCCAAGAGCAAACAAACAGTGAACAAACAAAACAGCACCCACTGACACTGACGTCATCCATCATATGCACGCAAAATTACGTCACACTGTGACAATATTGCACAAAATTGATCAAAATCGGGCTTTAGTTTCATAATAATCATGATTTCTTTAAGGTTTTGCAGAAATGCTTAAATGAGCTCATTCTTAATTAGTGGGACCAACTGGTCTGAGTGGTGAGCAGGTTGGGGGAGGGGGGGCACTATAAGTAACCATCAAAAGACTGACCACTGAGGCGAAATCACACAAGCGAAGCCACTTATTCAATTTTTCGTATCCCCCTTCCATCCCTGCATGCATCTGCATCCCACTATCCTTTCCCTTCACTTTCCCTCCACCCCACCTCCCTTCCTGTGTCCAGCACCCCCTGATTTTACCCTGCCCCCCCCCCATTTCTCTCCCTCCCCTCTGCCTCTCGCCAAATTCATTGTACCAAAGGAGATTTTCTCCATTGAGGCCCAGTCTCTTAGGTAACCCCAGCGCTGCATGAAATGAGGGTAGGGAGAGAGCGAGAGACAAGGAACGAGTGAAAGAAGAGGGAGAGAGAGGAGAAAGAGGGCGGGGAGACCAAGAGGAAATGTAAAGGCGGAGGGTGGGCCCGGCAGAAAGGGTTGAAGAAGGAGAGGGAGAAGGATGCAGGATCAGAGGAGGCGAAAAGCAGAGCAAGTGAAAGATGGAGAAGTAGGACAAGTGCGGCCATACGTCGAAAGCGATGCAGCTAATATCCGACCCAGAACGGAGGGAGGATGGAGCAGAAGAGAGGATGTCGGTCGTACATGTAAGGATGAATGATCGGTGGTTGAGAGGGACTTTATGGCGGGCTTTTTTCCAGAAATTCTTGATCCAGATTTTAGGTCCCAAAGGGTCTTAATACCTGGCACTACAAACCTCCTTTTCTTTAGGTAATGCATCTTTTTTGTCACTTTTAAACAGGGCAACGGGCCGTATTGGTGCATGTAGACAAGTGTGAGGCAGAAAAGTTTAGGATTTCGGGCCTTTTTAATTCCAACATTTTCAGGACTAGTTGGGGGGGGGGGGGGTTGTCAGGAAAATGGAGCAAAGTGATCTTTTATGTAAAATGTTCAAAATATAAAACCAATCCTTTTTGTTAATGCATGTGCTGAGGATGAGCTTTGCTGGAAAGCATTTAAGGCATGTAAAAAACTTTTAACCATTAGGCCTTATGGACTTATTCATTAGGAAAGGGAAACTCAAATGTTTACAACTTACCATGACTATGCAAAAACATGCCATATCCATAAACTGCAGGGCTTAAGAAAACTTTCAACCACATTTCAATTGTATTTTATTTCCAACTAGTTGGAAGATTTTCTATCTCTATGTTTAACTGCAAAACTTTATTCTGAACACAGGCTTAAAAAGTTTTAGGGAACAAGCTCCCTGAATTGCTGCCATCCTTTGTGACCATGCTACTCTGCACCTCAATGGTGGGCACACAGCACATGGGGTTCGGATGAATAGGCCAGGCCTCACCAAAGACCGCATCGTTTGGATAAAGACGGAGTCCCACAGAAAGAGAGAACGCCTAACAGAGCGAATCAGATAAAGAGAAAATGTTTCGTTCGGCAAATCAGATTAGAGCGAGTCCGGGCTTTACTTTTTAATTCTCAAGCACCCCGTTACTCCACCCTAAGTGGCTCTAACTTGGGGAAATTTACTACCCCTGTTGATTATATGCTTGATAATCAGGTGCACAACTGCTGAGCTGAGTTATCATCTCGGGCTTTTGTCCCCTTTGATCCGTGTGACCGTTGGGGGACCCACTCCTTCTTTTGTACAAGGTCACAGCGCTGGCTCCTTTAGGATGGGCCTGCCCCCGGGTGGTGACCCCTCCGTTTATCATGGTGTCACCGGCACAGAATACAAGCATGAGTTAGCGCTTTTTCCCTTTCTTTTTCTTAGGCTTATTCTTTTTTTAGCTCTTTCTCTTTTTTTCATCCACATGCACTGACCTGAAGGCTGCAGACAAACGCTGCTTTGAACCTTTTTTTTTTCCCAGCAACAGGGGTAACTGATATTTTGGATCCTCTCAGAGGCTTTGGTGGCTCGAAACTTTAATCAGTAAATAAGCTCCGCATCGACTGCCACACAACCAGGCGATGCACCTGCCTCTTCAAGAATGCGAGTCCACTAATGACCAAAAGGAGACATGGAGGTCTGGAGTTGATTGTCCAAACGCAATTCTTGCGTCTGCCTTTGTGAAACCAGGAGTTGTGGATGGACATCACGCCCCTGACCTCTGAACATCAGCGAGGGACGGACCACCATGGATGGGATCAAGCTCAGTGGCTCTGTGGGTGGAAGAGCGAGACACAGAAAGGCAAACAGTGAGAGAGCTATTGAACGAGGCAGAGTGTGAGTTTATGTAAATCTAAAGCCTTCAAGACACATCTGCAGGACAGCTTAACGGTTTTCTCAATAAGACTGAAGCAATTTTAGGATTTGCTCTGTGTCTAAAACCTTTTCATTAACTTTTTTTATTATTCAGTTTTGACAAAATGCAGCACATTGGGGTCAAGACAAAGATGTTAAGAAAAGTACTTTTTTTCTCCTGGCAACAACTACAGGAAGTGAGGAGGAAGTCACCTGATTTGCCGAAACACAAGGCAACATAAATAACACTTTTTGATATATGCCAAACTTATAAACTTCCTAAATAAAAAGTTTATTGAATGCTTTCCATTCATCATACCGGAATATGTGCTGAAGCTTGCATCATTTGGGAGTAGAAATTAACTAATTAATTGTCTACTAACTTTAATTGTTTCCTTCATACAGGTGCAAGGTCTGATTGGTTCTACAAGCTTCCCTCTGCAGATCAGGAGCGTCCCCATTTTGGAAACAAGGTTAAAGTCTATCTAAGGTGCAGATGAAAAGCTAAATAGTCGAGTTTGTCCTGTTCACACTTCAACACCAAAGTCTAAAGCAGGTCCTGCTAAATTTGCTCTGGAAAGGGTAAAGTGACAGAAAAGGAGCATGAATGAGGATTGGGAGTCTGTGGGTGTGGGTGTGTGCTCGCCCTCTCTGTGTGTGCCCCTGTGAATTTGCTCCTGTGTGTGTTTTCCTGTGTTTGACAAAGTTGGGGCAATGGGGGGGGGGGAGACCTGGAGAAAGAAAAAGGGAAAATAAGAGCAAGCGAAGGATTTGAATGTGGTGCAGAAAGAGTGGGGGGAGAGGCAGGTTTTTGGAGGGAAAAAGAGGACCAGGAACCTTGAAGTTTGTGTGGCCAGATTGTGTGCTGCTTCACAGCACGGGGAGCGTAAATTGGTGAGATTTATAGATTGAAGCTGCAGGATGCAACATTGCAGTCTGGGAAATATGTATAGAGAAAGAGAAAGCGCGAGAGAGGGACAGAGCGGGAGAGTTAGAGGGCGCGAGGGAGATCAAGAGCGAGGCTGCATTAATATGCTAATGTCCTGAGTGAATGCACAACAGGCCCACTGACCAGGCTAATCACTAGTGGACACACACTGGGGCTAATCCCCAACGCAGCACTGACACACACATGCGCGAGGAGAACATGCACATGTTTAGATAGTGACATCTTTAGCATTAATTAGTGTCCAGCGCAGCTTGAAATGCGTGAAATCATCAGGTTTGGATTTCAGTTTCTGAAACTGATTAGAAACTTGATGAGAGCGGGAGGATTTCAAGATGATTTAAAAAAAGTACAACTGATCGCTTCCATCGGTCTAATGACAAATGACAATATTTTAAGGTTTCACGTGATGCAGATTAAGTGCAAATTAAAACACAAACAGAGAAAAAGATCAAGAGGGTTGCAGAGTTCAGACATTGTTAGTAATATGGCCATTTAACAAGGTAACGTTTTAGTCTGGCATACGTGCAAACACATTACCATCACCTGTTCAAATCTAGAAAACAACTGTGTACAACTGATATGATTACCAAAAATGTCTGTGTATAAAGTGATGTGACACATTAAGATAAAATTATCTTTAGTCCTTGAATTTTAACTCTTGTTACTTTTTTTTGCCTTACCATCTTATTTCATGTGATGTGTTTAAATCTGATACTTTGGTACATTTGTTTACATGTTTTCTGAATAAAAGGATTAAAAACAATATGTCAGGATCTGTTCTGGGTTTTTGCTGTCTATGTGAACTAAAAAAAAATCACAAACTGTTCAAGTCTTTAATGACATTATGGGCAAAACAATCCAAAAATGACAAATCATTACAATCATTGTTTTTTGTTCACATTGTTTGTCTGAGGTTAAAGTTGGTGAGATGAATATTTAAGGTAAATTTAACTTAACATTCCTCAAAGACTGATCATTGAGTTTACTTATGTGATATAAACATATTGTAAAATATTCTGGGGAAGAGAGTAAATAATTTTTAGTATTTTCATAGAATTTTACCCACAATTCCTTTTGTTCCCAACGTAAGGTTTTTGTGTTAAACTTCCCAGTGGTTTCCTATATTTTTGTTTAAGAAATTGGGGGATACAGGTAATTCTATTTTAAAGCCAGAATGACTGTAATTTGACTGAATAAAATAAAACTCTGTTTCATAATCTGTCTTTAAGGTTTTAACAACCCCAAAAGCCATGTCTAATTTATGTAATTGTAATACCGCATCTGTCCGCTTGGGGGTAATGAAGTATTTTCGTCAACAAAAAGTGGAGCTTCTGCCAAAAACGTAAGAACAAAACATAGAAAAAAAACATGAGTTGTATTATTAGACACTTGTTAACTTTTAAGGAACTGAAAACCAAACAAACATTATCGTTTATAAAATATATATGCAACAATAATAACTGCTTCAAATAAGCATTTGTTATTTGGGAGGGATTTAATTATTTTTAGGGGGGAAAAATGAACAAATCTGCCATGGAAATCTGATCAAATTGTTTTCATTTTCATAAAAAAATGTAGGCATGTACACAAAATGCTGAGTGAATTTGAAGGAATTCATAAATCTGTAGTGCATATTTGGTTCATGTTTTAAAACAATTTTAGAAATGTTTAGTTTCCCGTGATATTACTCAGAAATGCACTCTTTTGTTGGATGTTATTCTCTAAACAATGAAATTACAACAAACTAATGCAATTATATTTATGTAAAACATTTCATTATTACATAATTATCACATGCAAGTTTCACAGGAAAATAAGAAAAGTTAGGGTATAATTTGTCTCCATTGAGATTTAAAAACATCCAGTGCAAAATTTGTTCCAAAGAGAACTGCTACGCTTGTAAAAACAAAAAATATGATTTAAAATCAGAAAGCAAAAACATCAAACATATAGAAAACAGGCTGATGCTTGAATCTGGGCCAAAAAATTAATATTAATGATAATAATCATCATCATCTTTATATCTCACTGCAAAATACATTCCAATTAAATATGCTCAGTTTTGTTATGGTTTCGTAATGCTGACAAAGACTCCCTTATAGGGAACAGTGGGCTGCTACTTTATAGCGCCCAGGCAGCAGTCTGGAGCTAAGGGTCTTGCTCAGGGACCTAAAGTGGCAGTCTGTAGGAATTGAACCAAGGAACATCCAACCACTCCCCCTAAATATATAAGCTAACATAGAAGTGTACCTGACAGGTGTTTTATTTGGTCCCAAATAATCTCAACTAATAACACAATTACCTGAAGAGTCATTTGTAGTAAATGCAGCTATTATAGTGTTGTTATCGCAGCTGCTTATCAGAAGTGGGTAGTAACTAGTTACATTTACTCAGTTACATGCATTTGGGTAACTTTTTAAGGAAAATGTACTTTTAGGAGTAGAATTACTATACTGTACTTTTTCCTTTTACTTGAGTAATATTATTACTCAAATATAGAAACTCTTACTTAAGTAAAATTTCTGGCTACTCTACCTACTGTGAGTAACTTCATGAATAAAGAATATACTCATTTTAACCAGAAATGCACCAGAGACAAAAACCTAGAGTTTATGATAAAGTGAGACTTCTTGTTTGTACATGAGCTTTGTTGTTTTAATGTTATTTTCCATCTGCTGAGCTCATTGAGCCATTTGGAGGTCAAATGAAAATACAGTAAACAGTAGATATTGTCATTGGAAGATCTTAGCACTGTTCTAACATACTGTACATTCATTAACTGCTGTAAGTATTGTAAGTTTAATGTTGAAAAGAACATTTAGAAAAGTGTTTCTTTTGTCTTTAAAATACCAGAATTTGCACATAACCAATTACAGTGTTTTTTAAATATTAAATCATCAGCTGAATTAGTTACTCTGTACTTGAGTAGCTTTCTAACTGAATACTTTTTTACTCTTACTTGAGTAATTTCTTGGCTGACAACAGCTTACTTTTACTTCAGTAAAACCATGTTGAAGTAGTGCTTACTCTTACTTGAGTACAGTTTTTGGCTACTCTACCCACCTCTGCTGCTTAACCAGGAAAGGTAAAAACAATAAACTTTCTTAACTGGTCACGTATGAAAAATATTCTGCAAAACAGTGTTTGTGTCATTTATGAGCTGTTCTTGTTTCAACTCTTTGATATATAATTTAATTAGCTCGTGTTTTGGATCAGTTTAGTTTTTCTATTGGATTCTGAAAAACTAAAATCCACAGGATGGAGTAAATCAGGTCCAATGTGTGTTTGTTTCAGCAGTGATTGAACAAACTCAGTGTGTTAATGCATCCACTGGCTCAAGCAGCATGCAGAACCCACCGATGTCCGACAATAACCTTTGGAGCTCCTGAAATGCAAAGCTGAACTTGTCTTGACCTCCTGACCCCTTGACTGGATGTGTCTCCCTCTGTCAGAGACATGTGAGCCGCATCATGACCGCACAGCCCTCTCAGAAACCACGCCGCTCTGCTGCACGGATTTGTTCGGGGCCGATGTGCAACTGTACAGGAGCTCTATGCCAAATCCTCCGCCATCATCATGTTTTCATCCGCGCAGGGGGAGGAAGGGAGGGAGGGCTGACTTCGAGGCAAAGTGGTGGTGGTGGGGGGGAGCCAGACACACACACACACGGGGCCTAGTCGCCACATCTTTTCATGCGAGGAAGCTGCGTCGTTAAACCGTCAGTAATCCGTTTTTATTTGCTGGAAATGTCGGTTTGGTTAATTCAGATAGTGTATATGTGACATAATGAGACTAAGCGCGATCAGCCCGGAATAATCTGGTTTGTTCTCGCCTGTCCAGTTCTCCTCTGATCCACTTTAGCTAGCTGGCTAGCTTGCTGGGGGGTAGGTGGCTAAACATAGCTAGCTTACCTTGCCAACTTAAACCAGACACTTAATTTATGTTTTCTAAACGTGACAAGAAATGGCAACTTTGTTTAAACCGTGTACCGAGTGCTGCGCGTACGGGTTTGACATTAAAACCCGACTGAAACAACTTTTACTTCTGGGAGAGTCAGGCGTTTGAAGTTTTCTTGCTAGCGTTAGCGTTAGCTCGGCTAGTTTACGAGCTGCAGCGGCTAGCGTTAGCCGTCTGAGAGCAGCGGCGGTTTGTTGCCATCTGTCAGGGCTCGTAACTCTGCTGCCGTGGGAGGTTTTAATCACTGCGATAAACGTGCTGTGATTTACGTCAATAACATGTTGTTAGTTTGATTTTTAAACGGTTATAACCCCGTTTTTATATCCGGACGAGACGTTCTTGGCATCAACTGAGCAGCTGGCTGCTTTTCAAATCTAACAAACGTTACTAAAAATATAATACATCTATTCGCGTCTATTTCTTCTGGTTAGCAGTAGATAAAGTCATCGCAGCCTTTTAAGCAACTGTCTTGACTATCTGTCACTGAAGTGTCACCCTCAGCCACACGAATTCATTTCCCCCCCTTCTCTTCCCTGTGTTTGGAATTTCAGACCCGTTTTTGGTTTCCCGAACCAGCTCCGGCCCGGGCCTCAGTCCGCGGTCTCGAGTTTGATAGCTGGCTGTTAAAGACGACAGCACACCGGCTTAACGCTGCCAGGCGGCCCCTGTGCCCCAGCCACCAAGATGGGAGACAGCAGAGGTGAGCAAAATGGCAAGGATCTGTTTATTTACGTTGTTTTTTTTATCTACAATATACCAAATTTGTACTGAGATGTTAAACCATGTTTATACTTGCATTTGTGATTCAAGAAACTGTGTTTCTCCTAAAGGGAGATTACTGTGCAACAGTTGCAATGCAAAGTGGGAAAGTAAAACACAGTGACAGTAAAATGAACGAACATAAAATCAAATAAGTAACTAAAATCAACCAATTGCAGTTAATAAGTATGTACAATATACAACCATCTACACTGTGCCATTTAGCAGCTTGAATTAAGATACAGTCAAATAAATCAGAAGGTAAAAATTGTGAAATTTCGGCATCAGGACGCAACTCAGGATTCTGCTATGCTATCATAATGTTTATAATTATTCTCATTATAATAGTTGTGTTGGGAACAAAATAAGAGCACAGTCTGTGCGCGATTGCTGACTTGGTATTATTTTTTTTGTACCATCCTGACTCATCTTAAATATTTAAAGTACTACACAAAATGTGCGTGTAGACAGACTTCCTCATGCCAAATATGGGAGGCATATTCACTACATTACATTACAGTGATTTGAAGTATATGACAATAATCAGCTTTAAGCTGTAATCGAGCTCAATGCAGCAGCCAGACAGAACCGCTTGAATTTCATAAACATTGTAGAATGAAACAGTATATATTTTCAGCCAGTTTCTTTAATAAGTCGCTGATGTCACTCAAGAAGCTGTCGGTTTGCTGTAATTCACTACAAATATCACTGGAGGAGTTTCTGTGACTTTCTGACAGCGGCATTGCCACGGTTGTTTGGACACGTGGTGGGTGCCTCCCGAGTATTTATACTAATTTGTAAATGTAATTAGGGGCAGGGCCGCCTAAGATGCATGTGGAGGAGCGTCTAATTCCACGCAGATCGGGATTTATCAAAGCGATGGATGCAGTGACCCGTCTACGCATTTTTTTGTGTACATCTGAATTCTTTTGTGCGCAGCAAGTTTCAGGGTTTGCCAACTTTCAGCATGAAAGCTGCACAGTCTTTGGCACATGAGACCCTGGTCCTACATTTAGGGCCTAGGACTCTTCTTCCTGACTGAAGAAGCTAAAACTCCCTGTGAAGGGGATGAAAGTCGTAATTTAAAGCAGGAGTGGCTATCCGCCGTGATGGTTAGGGCTCTCCTATCAGTCTGATAGTTTCACAACCGGCTGGGGGGAACTCTTCTCTTTAAGAGCTGTGTAACCAAACCATGACACTAAGAAAAAGTGCGAGTCACCAGAGTTTATAAAGACTCCTGGATAGGTGTCGAAACGTTTTCAGAAAGGACTGAGCGAAAGTGCGCTCGCCTCCGATTTAAGCCTGTTTGCTGTTGCGATGACCTGGATAACTTAGAAGTTGCACAACGATGAAATTGATTCACTAAAAAAGCGTAAATAAAGGGTCGTTATGGTTCGGTCAGTATTGAAATGGCAGAGTTTCCTCAAGCATTTATTATTCTTTTCTCTTTTTAGGGGAGATTTTTAAGCAAAGTTATGAATTACAATCTAATTCTAGTGTTTATTAGTGTTAATGCATCTAAACACTGAACCTTATTTGGTAAACTAGGAGTAAAAATCATAAAATATTCCAGTATAACAGCAGGTTTACAAAATTAATTTCCCTTTGTGAGAAACAACTTTTGAAGCATTTAGCCTAAAGCAGCAGCGGTGCAGTCCAGATCGTGAGCGGTGATGGTGTCGGGTTTTTGAAGCTATCAAAGCAAACGCAATTCCTAATTTATCACAAGCAAGTCTGTCAGTATTTGTTTCAGTAAAACTGTCCTAAATGATGTTAAAAAACAAACGCAAAAATCATCCCGCGATCATAACACAGACTTCCAAAATGGTTACGTAAATTAGGAAAGGCAAATTTATCTGTGTAGCACAAGGACGGCGCAAAGTGCTTTACATGATTAAAACAAAGGAAAATAAAAACAGTTGGAATCAAATGTAGAAAAATTGAAACAAAATAAAACAAATGGAAACTAAAAGCAAATATTAATGATTTGAAAAACAGCTGGAGTTCAAATTTAAACTTATTATTATTTTTCAGTTTAACTAAAACTGTAAGACAATCCTAAACAAATGTGTTTTTAATCTTGAACTCAGGCTTTCAGCACTTTTACAGTTTTCTGAAAGTTTGCTCCAGATAAGTGGAGCATAGGAACTAAATGCTGCTTCTCATTTTACTTTAACAACATAAAACAGCTCGACATCTGAATTCAACCTGGTCATTTAATCTTCGTTAGTGGCATTAAAATATCAAGTTAAACATTCATTTTTGTTGTCCCGTCTAAACCCACTGGTCAACAAGTGATAATAGTTTTCCATCTGCTGTTACCTGTTTTGTTTGATGTTTAATAAAAGTATATTTATTTAATAACTACCTAAAAACCTGGTTTCGCCTGGTCTGCATGGTCCTAAATGCTGCTTTGCAGTTTTTATCTAAAGCGGGACAACTTGGAAATGTCAGTGAATCCTCTGAAAGATGACTTCTTTAATCCAAATGCACTGAAATAAATGTTTTTTTCACATTTCAGAGCTTCAGTTTATGATGTTTTGGGGATCATTTTTTTCACATAAAACTGTTAAACTTTTTCCACAAAGAACACCAAGAATGAGTTTCTACACTCAGGATGTTTTGCATAACAGATTACTCAAACCTGCAGCTGCAAACACGCAGAGGTATGAACCTCCTCTGACGTCCTCTCTGGTCGTTTCTCGTCAGATTCTCGCAGTCCAGACAGTTCGTCTATGTCTTCCCCTCCATCGGGCCAACGCTCGCCCCCGCTGGTTCCCTCGGCGGCGTCCATGACTTCGCTGCCACCCATCACCACCAGCGGGGTCAACAGCCCCATCAGCAGCATTGGCTCGCCCTTCTCTGTCATTAGCTCGTCACTGGACTCCCCCTGCCTGCCCGGCACACCGTCGGTGGGATACGGCCCAATCAGCAGCCCCCAGGTAAGCAAGGCTGGATACCTAGTTATCCTGGAAAGATTACAAATGATAATAGAGTTTAACTTTTTTAGTTTAAGAATAAAATCCAAAATATGTTAAAGTAAATGTTTTATATATATTTCATATTTCTGTCTTTGGCATTTTCTTTTTTCAGTATTGATTTCACATCCACTAGGTTTTCAGTGAGATATCAACAAAAGGTGCTACACTGAGGGCAGCAGATGCATTAAAGGTATACTATGCAACCGGGGTTGATTTTCCAGCGAGGCTCCCCCCAGAGGGCGAAAGTAAAAGTGCACTGTCGTAAATATGCTCAGCTGTTCTCCTGATTTCTCCGTCAAGCCAGGCGCGGTTGTTTTGAGCTTAGCAGACAGGCGAATGCAACGAATACAAAAGTCGAAAAAAGGGCAGTACAAACAATGACTAACACAGTGAAAGTATGAACATGCACAGAGAGAGAGAGAAACCATTCCAATGCAGTGTTTCCCCTAGGAATTTGCTTACCGGACGACCGGCGGAGCGGAGCGGGGGAGAGACAACTGTTGCGCGCATATGGAGTTAGTTTTTTTTTTTTTTTGTAATGTTGGGAGGCGGTAGCGTGAGGGAAACCCTACAATGTTACTTACAATCGCATCAGCAGAAACGCGAGGTCCGCGTCAGCCTTGCAGCCTTCTCTTTCTTTTAGCTCTCGCCATTCGGAAAAAGCTTGCCTGATGTTCACCCGTGTACGACTCCTCTTTCTGTCCAGAGCCCTTTTCCTCTTTCTTGCCTGCTCCAACATGGGCTTTCACTGTTTTATCGCTGGTTCCGCCATGATAACTGCACAGATATCGCCACTGCGCTAGCAACAAACATGCCTTTCACTGCGGGCGTGTAGCAGTTCTCGCCGTAAAGCAAGACCGACTCTCGCGATCTTGCACGAGATTCTGAGCCTGTGGGCGCGGGCCGAGGGCTCCTGCAGTTGCAAGTGCGGTATTTCCCCCACAGACCACCAGGGCGGCCAAGAAAACCTTTGTTCAACCTGAAATGACTCATTTAATCATCCAAAACGGTATGGAAAACATTAATTAACTGAAAAATGTTGCATAGTATGCCTTTAAAAAGGGGGAAAGTATAAAAATATTGCTTTAGACAGTGATTCCATAAGTACAGGACATGGGTTTTTACTGAATAAATATAGAGATGGATACTATTATAAACAGAATTTTACTGATAGATTTGTCCTATGAATATAATATATAGAACAAATCTATCAGTAGAAACGGAAACAAGTTGGTACGAAATGTCAAAGTCTGGGTTTGAAATGGTGCTGTGGGTTGATGAAGGGTTGATCCCGCTCAGCAAACCCCATCTTTGTGTTGTTCTCTCAGATCAACTCCACAGTGACCATGTCAGGGCTCCATGCAGTGAGCAGCTCCGACGATGTGAAACCTCCTCTTGGCTTGAAGCAGCTGTCCGCCCACAGCCCGGGGCCCATGCTTTCCCAGAAACGCCTCTGCTCCATCTGTGGAGACAGATCCTCTGGTCCGCAAACCTCCTTGATTCGGCAGTTTTCAACCAAACTTGCATTAAAGCGTAGGTGATGAGCAGTCCTTTGACTTTTGCTGTCTTTTCACCCTTTGCTTGTCAGGTAAGCACTACGGCGTCTACAGCTGCGAGGGCTGCAAAGGCTTCTTCAAGAGAACCGTGCGGAAAGACCTGACCTACACCTGTCGGGACAATAAAGACTGCACGGTGGATAAGAGACAGAGGAACCGCTGCCAGTACTGCCGCTATCAGAAATGCCTGGCCATGGGCATGAAGAGGGAAGGTGAGAGAGCTTCAAAAAGACGCACTCTTTCATTTATTTCAAAGATAAATGTTCTGTTTTAAAGGTAAAAAAAAAAAAACGACGACAGGTTTCAAAGAGATAAAAATGTCCCTTTTAAACCCAGTGGGGTCGGGAGGGTCTGTCAGATCCTCTTCAAATGTTTCGGTTTATTTTTCTATAGCTTACAGTAAAAAAGGGAGAGAACGTTATGTCAGAAACCTTTTAAGGTCATCAGCTTTTATTATAAGCAGCAATTTATTTATTTTTTTGTCTTTGAATCATTTTACTGTGGATCAAAACCAAAAGTGTTTTGCGTCTAATGTAGACACAGATTTTTAAACAAAGAACAAAGTAAGTATCCTTTGGGGAAGAGAGAATCAGGAAGCTCTTGTCCGGTTCGTTTTTGGAGTATCAAGCGTTATTCCTCATTTTATTGAAACATCCCATAATTTGTACAAAAGAAAAGAGCAAAACGTGCCCCAGACGGGCTTTTTAAAGAAGTATAGCACATCCCCATTCTGCTTAGATTGCTCTAATATAAAACTCAGACTGTTAACTGTTGGGTTACCTGAGTTAACCAGGTGTGCGTTCCGGTAAATATCGATGATTTGTTAATGAGAATATTAAAATGTTCAGACATGGAGCAGAATAAATGATTTTCTCCACATGAACTGGAGTCTCATCGCTGCAGATCAACCTGGGTCCCTTTTTTTTTTAAACCAGGTTATCGCTTAGAGTTCAAGAGCTTATCAGGTTGTTTTGGTGTTTTTCATATTCTGGTTTTATTTTAGGGAGAATTTCACTGCAGGTTCAGTTTTAAAATGGATTGTAGTTTTATTAAAGCTACATAAATGTTAAACAGGAGCGCTCTCTTTTAGCTAGGCACGTATAAGGCAGCTGGTCTTCTGTGCATTTCTCATTAGATATGCGACCGTGTCTGATTAATAACTAATTTTGCATATCTAATATCTAAAAACATACTTTTTGCAGTAGTATTGGTGAATATTGCAACAACAACATGACAGCATAGTTTAAAAAAAATGCTGTTTCTGGCTGCTGTTTTGTTTTAGTACTGAAACAACGTAGTATTCTCTACCACCTTACCGCCTCTATACCATCTAAAACATTTTACGCTTTATTATTTAATTATTGCTGCGTTATTAAACAACAGGTGTCACCAGATTTATCACTAGTCCAAAGAACCTTGGCTAACAGTTATTACAGTCCAGCCTGTTTTACGCTGGATGCATATTATGATAACAATACATTTGTGATGCGTTGTGCAGCCATAAACACAAGTATTGCATCAATATTTAAAGTATATATTCTTTTCTTTATTTTCATCAGAGCAGGTAAATCTGTAGTAAAGCCTAACCCTAACCCTAAAGCCTCTTCCAGGAATAATATTGCAGGCAGTAATTGTTTATCATTCAGACATATTTTGTCTGCATATGTGTTAAAACCAGACTAATTTGATCTAAAAGACAACAGAACTGTGTCGTAACTGTTATCATCAAGTAAAAGTTGTCATTAGAGATCGACCGATACAGGTTTTTTAAGGCCGATACCGATTATTCTGACATCAGTCTAACCGATACCGATATGTGCTGCTGATTTATTTGGGGGGGGGGGGGCGATTCTTGGGGCCGATATTGTTTTTTTTTTTCTTTCTCCATTTACATGATAAAAAGGACAATTTTAACAAATGTTACACGTCTGAAAACTTGCGTTTAAAGCAGCTAATATTAACAATCAGGTACGCAGGAGAAACATGCGTCATGACTCTTATGGTGCCGCTTTGCTCGCACTTAATGAACACATCCCAGCCAGAAAAGAGCTTCTTCAGTTCATAGGAGGAGGAAAAAAACCTGACATCACCGCTGCAGTGTGAGGACATTACTTTATGTAAAGTTAGATGCTGTACGCGTAGCGATTGGTACGGAAGAAACACGCCCAGCAGTGGCAGCTCACCAGCTGGAGATCAGACGTGGGTTTTTACAGAAACAGACGCCGTTGTTTCCTCCTGCTCACAGTGAGACAGAGACAGACTTTCAAAGGCCAGATCAGCCAAATTAGACAGTTTTCATCAAAAGTTGAAACGTACCTTTGTTGTTGTTAGTATCCGGTCTTACAACATTACCATCCGCTCTCTGCTAGGGACGGAGTGGCAACGTATGCGCTCCACGTGATCTCAAGGCACGGCTGCTGAACACGCCGATGAATCGGCCGATACAGGAAGATATCAGCCGGTCGATGTATCGGTCGACCTCTAGTTGTCATTTTTAGATTACAATTCTCTCAATGTTTTAACATGTCACATTTGGATTTATTGGACGACTACAGCCTGTTGCATGTTTTCTTGCTTTAATTGTCCCCTAAAGTCAAACATCTGAGTCGTTATTGAACAGTCGGGTGTAATCTGGGGTCAACTGGGGTCTGTGTGGAAAAAAACATGAACTGGTCTGTCGCTGCAGAGCCGCTGGGAATTCTCACAGATTACATCTGTTGCATAATCTCTTAATTTGAAGTACTTTGCATATTTATTGCTAAACTGGATTTATGCGCTGACCTGCCGTACAGAAGTGGTTGATATTGTGTGTCTGAAAGTGGGAGGGTGACGTGTTTACAGTAGGGGATGGAAAGAACGAGGAAAGAGTTGTAGAGAGGGATGTGGGGGTGGATAAGTCTTATAAACACTAACCCCTTGCCCTCTCTCTTCCTCTTTTTTTGTTTCCTCTCGTTCTCTCTCTCTCCCCCTCCCTCCTTCTGTAGTGGCCAAGATGAACAACAGATGTAAGGAGAAGAGGGAGGGAGGGAGGGGGGTGTGGCTGTCTGTATGAGCGATCTCGCCATAGAGACAGATTTGGTGCCACTTAAGGAGCTCGTTTTAAATAGTTTTATTTTCCATAGTTTAATGCCAGGCCTGAGAGGCAGACCAGAGCGAGCCTTCAATGACTTCCACAGGTGTTTTCACCCTTTGTGGATTTACACTTAGACAAATATTCACACTTCCTGAATCGTCCCCATTCTTTAAAAAAAAGCTATTTTACGCCCATCTGATTGCTGCACAGACATAGCTGCTGCCGTTAAACACATTTGTTCAGAGACTTTGATGCTGGAAGTATAGATGCTTCATTTCCTGCACATGTTTTTATTTGACTCTCATTTGTGGCACGACATTTAATTTTCTTTCTCCATCTCACAAGCTGATCAGTGTAGATGGTTGATAAAGCAGAGTGAAGGGAGTCTAATTACACGGTTGCCAACAGCAACTTAGATCATATTGTTGTTGTTTTTTTCTCCTAACGGTGTTTAAACCTGTGATTTTACAGTAAATGATTATCAAAAATCCAAATGCAGCTTTAAGTTTGCATCAAATGCTACTTTTACACATATAACATTTAAACAGGATTAATAGTTATATAAGATAATAAATAAAACCCCGTTTTAAAAACTGTTTCAGGCTCATTTATGTTTTTTATGACGAAATAAATCTGTTTTAGCTCTGAGACAAACATGCAGATGCAACGTCCAAAATCAAACGGGACATATAGGTAGCAGCAGGTGTAACACAGCCGGGCGGTGGTGTGTCTGCAGGGCAAGAAGATTAATTTTCATGCCTGTCTTTCCATCTGTAGCGGTAAAATAAGTTTGAGTCAGGAAACTCCCTCAACATGTCGCCGGTCAGATTTACATCAGGATCTGGGAAATAAGCCTTGATCAGACATTTCAGCTCAATATCAAAATTAAAAACAAGCCCATAAAAGATTCTCCACATCCCGACTTCTGATGCCGACATCAGAAGAATGAAATATCTGGATTATTTTAATGGTCAAAAGTCCTTGAAAAAAGCTGGGAACCACCAGTGTAAACAGTTCTGACTGGTTTCTATGAACATGTTTATAGAATAACAATAATTAACAAATAATTGAATTACATTCCAGACTCATGTGAGGTAGACTGATAATGCTTAAGTTGTTTAGCTGTAATGTATTGTGCTGAGCGGCTTAATTGGATGGAGGGGGTGGTAATTTAGTTTGTGGAGAAATTTCTTGATTGCAAATAGAAACCCGTGTTCAGGAATTACATTTCCTCAGGCTGTTTTAATAATTTCCTATTTTGCAACCATATAATTTATGAATTCAGTGTTTAGTTGTCATCTGGACTTGTTATTAAGGGCGGTGTGAATTAAAACCTAAAGTACATAAAAGAATAAACATTTTATTTTAACTACAAACTGAACAGAAATGTGTTGATTTTATGTTTTTCTTTTACATATTTTCATGCCGTTCTTTTACATTTCTCTGCTTCTCCTTCTGTTCACAAACCTTTTCTGACGCTGATCTTCCTTTGCTGGCCTCGCTGTCACACATTTTTACCTTCTTTAATCTCACTTTTCTCTTTATCTTTCATCTTTGCCCTTTTCTTTTACTCCTTTCATAAATTTTTTTTCCACCTCCATGTTTGCTGTCTTTCGCTTCCGTTTACCTGATCTACTCGACCTCATCACACCTTCTCCTTTCCCTGCTCCGTTCTCCAACGTCGTTTATCCTGCGCTCGTCCTTTCCCGCTCTGATCCCTGCTTCTGCAGCTGTCCAAGAGGAGCGGCAGAGGAACAAGGAGCGCGAAGGCGAGGTCGAGTCCACCAGCGCAGTGAACGAGGAGATGCCGGTGGAGAAGATCTTGGAGGCTGAGATGGCTGTAGAGCAGAAGACGGAGCTTCATGCGGATGGAAGTTCAGGCGGCAGCTCTGTGAGTAACTACCATGTTCCAAACCCAAATCTGATGTCGGAATAATACAAACGTGTTCTGGTGCTACAGGTAGAATTAAATACTCTTAATCGACTGTCCCTATGAGTAATAAACCTCCATTTCTGTGGCTTTCAGCCCAATGATCCTGTCACCAACATCTGTCAGGCAGCAGACAAGCAGCTCTTCACTCTGGTGGAGTGGGCCAAGAGGATCCCTCACTTCTCAGAGCTCCCTCTGGATGATCAGGTCATCTTGCTCCGTGCAGGTTAGTCTCCGGCTTTATTAGCCACAACTACCGCTAGGCAAGTTTATTTATATAGCACGTTTCAGTAAGAAGCGCTGTACATGAACATAAAAGGGGGAAAAAATAAATTAAAAAAAAGGGAAAAAAAGAGGAAAAAAAAGGGGGGAAAAAGGGAAGAAAAAGGAAAAAAAAGGAAAAGAAGCGCTGTACATGAACAGAAAAACATTACAGGGAAATATTTAAAGAAAACATTACATTAACAAAGGAATAATCTAAGTAGATCCTTGACTTCTTTCACTGGAACAAGAATTTCACTGGAAATTCTTGTTATAAATAGAAACAATTAATGACAAGCATCATTAATTGTTTCTATTCATAATAAGAAATTAAATAAGTAGCAGGGCTGTGTTAAAAAAATCTATCTTCCAATTATGAATCAATTCTGATTAATTCCTAAAGATCGAGTCACATAACCAAAGATCGATTTAAATAAAAATTCCAGTCTCACCGTAAATGTGTGAGCCGACACACGCCAAACTCAGTTTCCACGACTGCGTACGCAATGTCTCGCTATAAACTGCTCGGCATCAACAAGTCTTCACATGGATCTGTTGCATATGTGACACTGAGCTTGATGCACTGAGCTGCTCCAGGCAGCCGGTCCGCCTCACGGTCTCTCTCTCTGTGTGCACTGACAGATGTGCTGTGGTGTCTGCTGGAAAAGGAACGGCTCTACATGCTCAACCCGCTAGCTAATTAAACATTTAACTATCCCTTCCCTCACTTCATTCCGTTGGCAAAAAGTGTGGGAATTGTAGGAATTTGTCACAAGAAATGTAGGCAACAGATACGCTTGACTGTGAAGATAAAAGGTCAGCGGAGAGTCGGCGCGGCTCACAGTATGTGGGAGCTGTGATATTTAGTTTTTTATCGGTAAAGCACACCGAGAGCCGACTTTAGTTTAATAACCGTGTTAGTCTGTCTATTAGTTCTTCTTCTGCTCTGAGACTTCAGCAGGGCAAAAACAAAACAAAGCGCCAAGCTCCCCCTAGTGGTCGGAGGCATGGCTGCAACATGCATCACATGAGCCTTTTTTAATGTCACATGTTTAATGTTGCACCAGGTTAGTGTCCACATTTATTTTGCCTTTTGGTTTAATAAAGTGTTTTTTAATTTAATTGAATAGAAATAGCAGCTTTAGATATTCTCTGGTGTCTGTTTTCTACCCTGAATCTGTTTGGGTTTTCTGCCCCACAGCATGTTTATGAAAATAATTCTCAACATTCAGGGAGAGGCTTTGGTCCTTAGAGCCGCCATTAGCTACCATTACTTTATTCATTTGCTGTTGAATGCTAATATGATACTAGTATCATATTAGCATCATCAGTGTCATGAAATTCAGTTAACAGCCAAAAAAAATGTTTTTAATACTGGCAATCCAATTTGAGATTGGATCAAAAAGAATCGATTCTAAATCTTGAGAATCGGAATTGAATCGATTCTTAAAATCTGAATCAATACTCAGCACTACTAAGTAAATCCTTGGGGGTTTCTGATCTAAAGTAGTTTTGTCCAACTACAGCCGCGTAACTTGATATTACCTGCATTTTATCATATGTAGCTTAAGTTTCTGTCTTTCACATTCTTAAAATGTAACAAATGGGTCAGAGGCAACATGTTTTAATGTTCCTTCCTGACCATCATTGTTCTTGTGTCATATAAGAGCGTAAAATCTGCAAATCCACTTCAAAATCACCTCTGATAAACTAAATAATAATTTTTCAAACCAGTTTTAACTTGTTAATTGTATGAAACTGGTTTTACTTTAAAACCTTTCAAAGTGACGCCATTATTTCGCTCTCTGAAGTACGGATGAAATCTCCTCCTGGGTGTCCAGATGATCTCCCTGCTGGGAGGCAGCCTGCTGTCACAGTTTCTGTGTGTAAAACCCGTTTCTAACAATCAGCTGTCTGTGTTTACAACAAACTGTTGCAAAAGGTAAATAGCAGCCTGCATTCCTGAAGGCCAGAGCAAACGGTATCAAAGCTCAGTTGTGAGTCTATGATTGGGAGGCCGGACTGTTCACTGTCATAGTTTGAAACGACGCTCAAAAACACCAAGAACTGGTTTGTGTATCAGCGTTTTGTCTAAGCCAGAACGGCTTTGTTGGAAAAGAGGTTTTCAGGGTTTCTTTTGGTTAATATAATCTATTGTGACACATTTGGTTCCAGTTAAATTTAAAGTGTTGCATAACTGCATAACATTGTGCTGCTTCTAACCTTAAATAGGTCAGAGGTTCTGATCCATAGATTTGAGCCTTTATAATATGACTTTGACATCAGTCTCAAATGTTAGACATTTTTAATAATTATCTTAACTATTCTAGTAACAGAATTGAACAGACGATGAATTCTTGTGGAGTATTTAAGATTGAGATGAGTTGCTGAGACACCAACTCTCCGACAGGCTGGAACGAGCTCCTGATCGCCTCCTTCTCCCATCGCTCCATCTCGGTGAAGGACGGCATCCTGCTGGCCACTGGCCTCCATGTCCACAGGAACAGCGCCCACAGCGCCGGCGTTGGAGCCATCTTTGACAGGTAATTGACGTGAGCATGCGCAGAAGAAAAGGTTTTCCTCGGGATTCGGCAGAGACATTCACAAAAGATGCTGTTAACCGGAGGGATCTGACATGTTAAGGCTATTTTCAGAAGCTTTGCTACTTTGTCAGAGATCAGAGCTTAAAATGATCTGCTTCTGCAGGCTATGATCTCATACTAAGAAAATTTACAATCCCTGCTTAATTTTACCTTTTAATTTAACGATCATTTGTCTCAATGGTTTTTTATGCTTTTATTTAGTATTGGATGCTTATTAAGGTTATTAATTATTGACTGGGCTACGTATTTAGGATAGTATCTTCTCATCTTTGGTTGGCTGCAACTGCTGTGTTCTGCATTGGCTGAAAGATTCTGCTTTATTTTTGTTCTGGCTGTCAGACTTTAGTGCATGTGAGGCAAGGGGGGGGGGGGGTGATTAATGCTTACCCATGAACATGCATGCACACCCACCCTGAGTTAGCGACATAGCACCCACTGTCGTATTTAATAATGCAACAATAATGGCTGGAGAAGGGAAAAATACTAACAAAGGAATATTTCATAGCAATTTTCTTAAGATGATTTAATTTCCGTGTTAAGCGTGCATCCCTTTATTGTGAATATTCTAGAGCATGTTTGTTTTTCAGTTTTTTCAGTTTTTGGTATTTTATCTTAATTTTGAAGATATTTCTATTGTGACAAAACCTATATATAGTAGCTGGTTTAATGACCTCACACAAGGTTTGGACGATTACCCCTATTAAATAAAGTTTAGGTTAAGTGAAGCTGTCCCATATAAGGCATTAGGAAGTAATTATACTTATATTATCTGCTGCTTTATATATTATTTAATTTTTGTAATTGATTGCTATCATCTTTGATCAAAATGTGTTGCTGCAGATCTCAGAACGTCCTAAAAAATCAAGTCTCGTCACAACGTGTAAATTCACTGTCAATTACACTAATAATTTTTGTTATAAATGCTTAATTTTGCTCACTGCAAATCGCTAATTTTCTGCTGATAATTGCCTCAAATCTCTGATCGTTTGCTGCAGCAGGATTATTTTCAGCTTGAAGTCAACCTCTGTTTAAAAGGAGTCATTAAAAATTACATAAATACACGGTTTTGTTTTTATGACTTTACTTGGTGTGGGTCCTAAAGCGCTCCCTGCTGTTCGACATCATATCAGAAAGTTAAATCCATCGGTCCTAAACTGAGGCTGATTTTTGTCAAAAAGGGCCAGTCGTCCTTTTCATGTTTAAGAATCCAGAGGAACGGTGTCGTCCACAGAGGGACAAAGTCGTTTTTTAATGTCCTGCTTTGTGTTTCGCTGGGTTCCCCGCCTCCAGTCCTCAGCAGCGTCTGTAGTCAAACCTTTGGCTGCATCCCTGCTCCACCGCAGCTGGTGGTCAGGGTCTGCAGCGAGTCCTGCAGAAAAGTAGGCCTGGAGTGGGAGACCCCTGGTGTAGTGGCATTTCTAAAACACATTTCTAGATCAGCTGTAACCGTCTTGAGGCTTTTTGCACGCTGAGGTGACGCTCAGTAAAGCAAACCGATCATCAGTCGGGTCTCTTGGTTCTCTCAGGTCTGCCTCAGACTAAACTCGGCTCTAAAGGCGAAAACGCTGCGCGAACAAAGCGCCACGTTGTGTCGTTGGACGTTCTGGCGTCCTCTCTGTGGATTCTTTGAGCTGACGTTCATAACGGCTTATTTCTATGCACACTAATGAGCATCTGTGTAATGACATTGTAATAACACATTGTGATTGAATACACAGGGCGAACAATGCTGAGGTTGGGGCCCTATTTGACAGGTAACTACGCCACAACACAAACACTTCTCTTGAACCCCCCCTCCTCTTTGACTCGATGTGAAAATAAGCAGAACAGCTGAGTCTTCGTAGCAGACGGCTCAGCCTTGGCATGGTTTGTCTGACGCCATCTTTTTATTGTTTTATTTTGTGGCTTTGATTGGGTTTAATCTCCCAGAGGAATCTTCTGTTCATCGCTTTTAACTACAAACGTTTTTGAGACAAAAAGCAGAAAGAAAATCGGTTCTTTATGCTGTTTCTTCCAAAGCATTAGTGCTGTCAGAAGATCTGTGCTTGTTTGGACGGATATTACACCCGCCTTCAGGTCTTCTGCTTACATTACTTTACCGTAGAGGTTTATATAAATTGTTCTGGCCAGCATCAGTAAACACCAGCTGAGATCGGAAACACATGTTTAAAAAAAATCTGCTCTTTTCTTCTTTTATATCTACTAACCTTCAAACCAAATGAGTCTACACAGGAAAAAAAAAACTCATTTGGCATGTACTGGTTATTGCAGTTAGGTGTTGCCTGTGAAAAAACATTAAAATCAGATAATAATCCTGGTTATAGATGATCCATTTGTAGATAAGCACACTTTAATTTGCATGTTTTCCTGAATCCTTCCTGGTGGTTTTATCTTTAATACAGGTGATAATTTTCTGAGACACTTAATTAATTCTTACACATTTCCCACAAAGCATGCTAACCTCTTTATTTAAAGATGCTGATTAATGAGGCAGAGGAGCATCACACTGAAAGCTTTCAGCGGGTGTTGGTTTTTTCTTTTGCTTTCTGTCTTTTCTAAACGGGTCTCTAACTACATCTTAGTTTGTAACTAAGATGTTTGTAATTTCATGTATCAGAATAAACAGATGACAGCTTAAAGTGGAAAGATTCCTCAATTAGCTCTTGTTATATTTATGTATCCTAAATTAAATATACACGAGAAAAACACAGAGACATGGAGAGGCCGGAGACGCTGAAGGTTTATTTCAAGCTTTCAAACGTTGCCAAACTTTTAACGAAATTTTATTCAACTGTAGCAAAATAAGAACAGCAATCCTAATAAGTACATTTTTAAAATAGATTTAACTCCTAAAGGTGAATAATGGGGAAATATTTGACAGGGTTAACAGGTTTTCTTTCTAGGAACCAGTAACTAATTTTAGCCACACAGGCTCCAAAGCTCTGAGACCAACAAACACGTTAAGTTCAAGTCAGACTGTAAGAAAGTCACTTTTCTGCCTTTTGTTGTTGAATGAAGTCATTTGGAGTTAAAGCAGTTAGTAAAGCTGTAGAGTAATGTAAATTAATCTTTGTTTTGGCTGTAATAGTTTAGAAATATGAGCTGTTAAAACAATGCTGACCATGTCTGGCTTTATAGAGACCATAACGATGCCTAAATTACAAAATAATCCTATCATAATAAAAAATGGAAGCAAGTCTTCTCTCTCAGCACTTCAACATACCACCGTTTTTCTATCTCGCGGGACATTTTAAAGCGTTTGTATTAAATCGTCTGTTAATATATTTATATTCTGTATGGTTGCAGTAAAGCACAGAGGAACCTGGTTAACTGTTGGTGAAAATGATGAGATGCTTAATAACAAAACTGCAGTTAGGTGAAGTGTTTTGGAACAACTGTAGCTGTCAGCGGAAATACAAAGTCCATAATACTGCAGACTTTAAACTACCGCTGCACCTATTCAGCTGTGATAGAGGTATAAAAACAATTACATTTCAAATCTGTAGCCACTTTAAGATTGGTCCTGTTAAAAATACTGATCTGTGTTTAAAATTATGTTTTATTGAGGAATCAATCCAGGGAAAAATGATCAGTAATGCAGATCCATCCTTATTTCTTCTCTCTTTTTATTTTTACATTAAAGACGAGACAGAGAAAAAAGCCCGCCATAAAAACCTGCATATAACGGTCTCATATTCCCCTCCTCCTTCCCTGGACTTGCGTCTTGTTACACTGGGGGTCAGATTGTGCAACTATTCAAATTCAGTTGTCAATATATTATGGAAGAGGTTTCCAGGCCTTATTGAACCGGGTCGGTTTGAATGTTTACCAGAACCGTATTTGCTCCAGGTGGGACGGCCTAATCATTTCCTCCAGCAACAATTTAACAGATGGGGGGGGGGGGGGGTTCTCCAAAACATCAAAGCTAGCTTCTTTGCTCTAATAAAAGCATAAAATAAAAGTTGTTCTTGACGTTTATGAAGTCGTGATCAACTGATCAAAGGTTCCAAGCACAGTCAAAGGTTGATCCCTGAAATAAAAATGTGACTTTAAGACTTGAAAAATCTAAATATTACTGTATTTAAATGTATTTTTGTTATTGTTTCCTCATCGGTTGTGTTCAGTTTTAACATTCGGCATCTATATTACCGACCTTTCCACATTTCCATGTACATCCGTACTGAACCAGAGCAGCTCTCAGTCAGCCAGCAGGTCTGCCGCTCTGGTTATAAACGTCCCGGTTTCCTTATGCAGAACCAGCAGTTCAGCCATGCCACAGCAGCACTGAGAAGCAATTATGAATGAGCCATGTGAGCCCATGTAGTCTGTTTTTCTTCCTTAAGTCATTTCCTCTGTCCCGCCTTTTTAATGCGCCACTCTTTTTCTTTCACTCTCTCTGGTGCTGCTTTACTCTTAATGAATGCCACCGTTGTCGTACCGTCCTACTGCATTTCTCTTCTCTCTTCAGGGTTCTAACTGAGCTTGTAAGCAAAATGAGAGACATGCAAATGGACAAGACAGAGCTGGGCTGCCTTCGGGCTATCATTCTCTTTAACCCAGGTACAGACTGCCGCTCCACGGACACGCTCCTTTAACAGAGAAGTTCTGGCTGTGTTTTCATGTAACATGGGTTCGTTCCCTCCACTGATGGCTTGTTTTTCCTTTCTCGCTGAAAGATGCCAAGGGTTTGTCCAACCCCAGTGAGGTGGAGCTCCTGAGAGAGCGGGTTTATGCATCTCTTGAAGCGTACTGCAAACACAAATACCCCGATCAGCAGGGCAGGTAAAGCTTCTCCACAAGCAGAACGTTCGTTTTCCTTCGTCACGCTTCTGCCGCCGCCCGTCGAACCCACCTCTCCTTCCCCGCAGGTTCGCGAAGCTCCTCCTGCGACTCCCAGCACTGCGCTCCATCGGTCTGAAGTGCCTGGAGCATCTGTTCTTCTTCAAACTGATCGGCGACACGCCCATCGACACCTTTCTGATGGAGATGCTGGAGGCGCCTCACCAGCTGACCTAAGGGAGCCGCGTTCAGACCCGGTCCGGATCCGACGCACAGCAGGGTTATCGCCGCGGCCCCCAGTGTCTGCTCACTGGCTCCTCCTGTTGGGCCTCGCTTAACTGCAGCACCTGCTGGTTTTAATGTGCCAGCGTTCACACACACACACACACACACACACGTTTCCTGTCACCACGCTCACTATATCCACCCATGCACATGCAGATCACTGAAACTGGATACACGAACTGAAAAGATATAACAAATCCACAGAAAAAGGCTTGAAGCTAATAGTTGCTAACGCTCACCCACGCATGGATTTTCACTATCGTTTCCCGTACTCACTTTTCCTCTGCTAGGGTGTCGACTCTAGGAACCATGACACCCAGACAGCAAACGTCTTAATTTAAGTCAGACGCCAGTTTTCACATCTTCATGTCTCAGTGGGACTTTTGCTTCTGCACAACCGGTGTTTTCCCTCCTCTTTCTTTTCACTTTGGTTACTTACAGCTACTGCTAGCTGCACCTCTGTCTGTTCTACTCAGAACGAGCTGCTTAGTTTGTTTGTTTTTACCATTTGAGCTGAAAATCAGGTGCTTAGCATTTGAATCAACTGTCCAGCGTCGAAACTAAATCATGCAAAGACATCATCAGAGCAAATTTATTCAATCGGGTAAACATAGAAATATTATTTTTTTCTTTGTATTCACGCAGAAACTTGTTAGAGTTTCTATTTTGAAGTACTGTACTCATGAAATGAGCGCTTTTTTTAAGGCATTTGAAATCCAGGAAAAGGGGGCCGGGAGTGCTTTGTTTAAAAAAAAAAAGAAAAGAAAACGAAGCCCCCCCACCCGCCCCCACCCTGATGCGCACAGCGGGCTTTGTAAGAAAGGAAGAATGACTTGAATAATTTTTTTTCTTTTGATTTTTAAGTTTAGATTTTATCTCCAGTTCGGCATTTTAAAGACGCTTGAAGCTTACAGGAAGTAAAGCTTCTTGCAATGAAAACAAAAGTATTTGTTTCTCTTTTTATCTTCCGTTCCCCCCCCCTCCCTCCCCCTCTTCTCTCGTGGTCATTAATGCACTTTTGTGAGTTGTAACTGTGTAAATGTTCCTGTTCCCTAAAAATGACCACCCCTTCCCAGACACCTAAGAGGAACTTGAAGGTACTAAGTGTAGGTTTTTCTCATTATTGCAAACCTAACTTGTTGAACTTGGCGAGCGATTGTGGGGTTTTGGTGCAGATTTGGGCCGGGCCGGGTCTTAAACCGGGCTGGAAACCGTGACGAGGGTCTGCCCCTAACGAGCAGCACGGCTTTTATCCAGGAGGCCATGAAAGAGGAAATCGTTTTCAGTAATCGTGTGTATAATCGGACGGCTCGTGTCTGAGCGTGTGGCTTTCTGGTCGCTGAGGAAACAAACGTGTCGGACTTTTGAAGTGTCCTGGGACCGTACGCTGAGGGTGTCGGAGCTAAAAGACGTGGCTCGGCTCCACTTTGTTCTGTTTTAGAAACAAGGTGCTGAGCGCTCGTTACCTGCGCTTCGTAAAGACGCAGCAGAGGAGTCAGAGGCTGCAAACAGAAGCTGAAACGATGCCACGGAGGGAAAAGTGTAGACAGTATCGACTGGTGTTACGTCGGCAAACATTTAGCAGAACCTCCGGAGCGCTGGCTGTGAACGTGGATCGATAGACGGAGCGTCCGTGTTGGTATTAGGACAGGATGTCTTGACTAGTGTTAAAATAAGGCCATTTATTTCTGCCCGACAGTATAAAGGAAATCCTACACCTACTACCTGTGGATCTGGACGTTTTGTTGTGTGTTTGCTTGAATCTTTTGTACAATAGCTGTAAATAATACCAAAAAAAAAAAAAAAAACTCCTGCAGAAACAATGGTCTCCCCACACTTCGGAGAGTGAAACTCGTGGCTTCAAAGAATTAAAATTCCTGTTTTTTTTTTTGTTTTTTTTTTCTGTTAATCAAACATGAGGTTTTTTATCTCTGGAGAACATGAAACTGGCCGGGGCCAGAACCACACCTCAATGCTGCTTTTTGCACCAGCTTCTGCCAATGTTTCCTGTCGTTCCCAGTAACCGATTGGCTGGACGTTTCTGTTGACATTAGCACTTGACATTTTACTGTGATTTCAATTTGTGAAGAACCGAATCGGTGAAACAGTCAAAAGCAGCTACGACGCGTTCAGAAGAAAACCCTCCACGCACCCTCTAATGTGAGCAACACCGGGGCACAGATTTACTTCCCTTGTAGGCAGCGGCGTATTTAAAGAGTTGATAAACTAAAGTATATTTAGCTGCCTCCTTAGTCAGCAGATTTAATAGGAATTAGAGTCTTTCTAGCGAGGAGGTACAGCTGTCTTCTTCCAGGTGCTAAATCATCCATGTGGTCTTTTAAAGGCCTGCACATTCATTCACATCAATGCAAACACAGTATGCAAGAACAGGCGAGTCGGACGACGTTCTCCCTCTCAGCTGCACAGAGATTGGTTCTGTTCTCCATCGTCAGCTCGGCCGCGTTCCTGTAGAGTTCGGGTTTGCCCGATGAGCGCGTGTGCTCAGTCAGCCAGAGATCCACTCGGTTCTAGAGAGAACCCGAAGCGGTGAGACGTAGGACGCTGCGGGGTTTGAGGAAGCGGTGAGCGTGCCGCTCAGCAGATGATCCCTAGTTTGTCTCAGAGAGTTTGGCCTCCCTGTTGGTGCGGCATAGAGGCTTGACCTGGTAGACAGGTGATTCATTTTAGTTATGTTGGCCTAAACCGTAGACCTCTGCCTTCCTCCTATCTTCATATGTTTGGTCAAGCTAGTGGCGTTTTCTCCGCTGCCGTTCTTTGCAGAGAGGTCAGCTTCTTGTGCAGCGTTGCTGACTCAGATTGTTGGCGAAGGAAAGCAAGATGGAGGCGTCCTCGTGATTTAGGTGACCCTCAACATCTGCCAGCCGTCTCTGCCGTGTAGGAAAGTCTCAGCGCTCCACTGGTCTGGCTTTGGGATGCCGCTTTGACTCTTGAGTGACTGATTCTGTAGCTGCTGAGCCTTTAGCTCTGTGGTCCAGATCAGAGTTCAGTCGGACCTCAGGAACCCATAACGAGCTTTTTTTTCTCCTCGTACCTCGGCGGTGAAGCCGGCTGCAGGATCTCTGCTTTCTCTCCTCTGACTGTTTGAAACGTTTCATTTCGGAGCTTCCTGTCTTGAATGTTTGAGCCTACCGCTACTGCACGGTGTCCATGACCAGGGAGGAGGAAAACGCTTTGAATATTTAACGGCGATCACTCAGATGATTAAACAGCTATTCTGCTACATATGCACCATGTTTCTGTCTGTTTCATTGATTTGTCTGTTACATGATATTAATTAGCAGCGCAGTGATTCCTCCCATCCCTCCTTACTTGTTCTGCTTTAGGTTTCTGTATTTGTTCCATTATTTAGCTGAGAGCTTAGCTTTGAATGATTTAGAAACATGCAGTGATGAAAGCTATAGACTCAGCGCAGGCTCTTAAGCTAAGCCACTTCTAGCTCTGCTGAGCTGGCGGTCGAGTGTTTTTTTTTAAACCGCGTTTTGATGCATTTATGTTCATTAATCTGCAGCTACACCTTTTTAACTGGCAGAAACTGTAACTTTGGCTGTGACGTGCTGAGCGTTGTGGAGTGAAGAAACTAAGCTGGTATGTTGAGCTTTATTAAAACAGCCGGGCCTCCCGGCGGCGGTTTGCCCCCTCTCAGCTGCCGTAGCTACCCGCTCAGGCTTTGCGCTGGAATAGACTTGCAGCTAAAACCTCTGGTTCTTGGACTGTTTGAGGACGTGAAGCTTTTTCTCGCCGGGAGGCTGTAGAGAAGAGGATTCGGAGCCGCGTGTCCCTCTTTGCTTACCTTACTTGACGGCAGAGCTGCGAGGATCTGCGTGAATCGCGAAGCCCCGCCCACAAATGCTTGTCATTGCAAGTGTGCACTCAAGGCCGACGCATGCTGCCACCTTCTGACTGCGTGGCAGTACTGCTGTCGCCGTCTTTGTTACGTTGTTGAAACTTCTTGTGTTTTATGAGTTCAGATTTTTTGATAAAAGGCTCATTTTTTTTAAACGGATGGCAGGATCTGACCTGAGGGTGGCGTCGTCGCACGTCCCCCGTCCCCCCCCCCAGGAGCCAAGGCCCCCGCTGGTTCAATCAGAGGGTCAGCGTGTGCTATGCAGCCCTCAAACCACCACCCTCACACTTTTCAATCACTGCCAAGCTGTTTTGCAGCCATCTTTAATGTGGGGCCTCTCAGTCCTCGTCACTTCTCTAAATGGTGATTCTCGAGCAGCACAGAGAAGACGGTGCGCCAACCTCAGCCTGAGTAGTGCTTTCTGAACAGGGGCCCTGATAGGAATGGGAGTGGCAGCTTGTGTGGAGAGGGCAGGCCTGGTCACAGGACGGAGAGGCGGACCAGAGCGTGGACCCCTCCGGGTGCTCAAGCTGATCATTTGGTGCTTTTATAGGGTCCCACAACCTGACAACATGCATAGGAGCGAGGCTGAACCTGTTGGGCTGCGGTTGTGACTACAGCTGGGAACTATAAGAGTTGCAGTTCAGAGAGAAACCCCCGACCAGGACGGTGAAACATCCTGACAGGAAGGACTGGTCCAGTATGGCAGGTCTGCTGCAGGATGAGGGGGTTGTTCTTAAAGGTCTGTTCAGAAGCGGGGAAAGTATTTAAATGACTGATCAGGCGTTCAGTTATTGATCGAGAGGATAAATAGAAGAAAAAAACGATTTCCCAGTAGATCTAGGATCTTCCTTAATCTTTTACTCTTCATCTTAAAAACCTTCTCACGATGTTTCTTTGTCTTGTTTCTCGTCTCCATCGACTCCAACTATGCTATCCTCCTTTTATTACCAAGTATTAAACACATGCAAGAACTGAAAAAACAAAACGATCAGAACTGAATCTGTCACTCTTCTGTTTCTCTCTCTCTTGTCTTGTTTTTGTCCTGTTTGTATTCTTCTCCATTTTCCTCGTGGAGCTGATTGACTTATTGTGTGCTTTGGGGATTGAAAGAAGAAAAAAAAATATGAATAATATTTTTTTTTCAGTCATTAATTCTGAATCTTGTTTCTGTTTGTTGTATCATGTTCGAGTAAAAGTTTTAATACTGTATGTGAAGTGTTTTTTGTTTATCATTAAGAGAAAACACACACTCTGCACCCTCATGACTGACCAGTTGTTCCAAATTATTCCAATATTAAGAAGAAATCATAAACAACCTAGAAAGAATCCAGAGCTCGCCTATTCAAGGGTCCACATAAAACCCATCCTGTAGTGGTACGTGAACGTCTCACCTCTGGCTCCTGCAGTTTCCTGGTAAAATGATGCGCTCCTCAGTCCAGCAGGACCCCAGGGCCCCTGCTGACCACCAGCCCTGCACTACCTCCTGTTAACCTCTAGAGGGAGCACTGACCTTTCATCCTGACAAACTTCCAACATCAATGGTCTGCTAACTTTTCTCCACCTCCTCTTGTCTCCCCCCTTAGTTGTTTCTCCTTAGCAGCAACCTTGGTGCATCTTCCTACTCCACCCGTTTGATTCAACTTCACCTATAAGGATGCAGCACAGCTAAGATTAAAGGAGCAGTGACATTTCACCCTGCAGTGGTGCCTTTTTCCCCTCTACCAGTCACAAAAGCACTGATAAAATTAACACAGACACGAGGTTAAACATTTTCAGCATTTTTTGTGATTATTCATCTACTTTCCCACATCTTTGTCCACCCCCTCATAACTACACGTTATTTTTGCACAGTCAAGTTGATGCGCAGTTGCTTTTGTTATAAATCCCTCAAATTACCTTTAAACCAAATTTTATTTCATTAAATATGAGTATACTATAAATCATGAACTAAGCATTGTTTTCCTGGCGTAAAGTCAGTAGACTAGGGAACATAGGAGTGTTTTTTAGGAGCATTTGTTTCCATGTTGCAGGTTTCTGGACTAACCAACGTGTGTGGACGGTTTTTACTGTAGTACCAACCGCCACCAGCAGAGGGCGCAAGCACAATGACTTCTCTGTTGAGGAGCGAAAGACTTTTTCAGCCAAGTCAGCAGCAGCAGATTTAGAAAAGACACAATCAGCTCATAACTTGGTTAAATACATGTTCACAAAAATGAAGTTTTAAGTTTCTAAAGGTGGGATGTTTAAACATAATTTCCACCTAATAAAAGTAATCATTCCAAAGTGAGTATGATATAAATGTAAGCACATATTTGGTGTGTTTTCAGCTTCAGAATAAGGGGTCTAAAGTCAAGAGTTACTTAGAGTTCTCTGTGCTCTGTTTTAAATTGTTACTGGTCTCTCTGGCTGTTTCCAGCTTTATCTTCTCATCCTCCTTGTTTCTTCTTCAGGTCCGGTTATCTTCATCTTCTCTCCATCCACCTCTGTCTAATTCACCCCCCTTGTCTCCTCTGCCTGCCAACCTTACAGTATCTTCTCTGCCCTCCTGGCTCGGTCTCCCTCTCCTGTTTCTCCCTCTCCTCCCTCCCGTCCGCTCTGGTATGTGAGCCTGAGCTCTATAGAAAGACACCTTTATGCCCGGGGTCAAATTCCTCTTAATTTCTGCTACAGAAATGTCACTTTTCAGCAGCTGAATGTTATTGCTGTGCCCTGGATAAATGAGCGGTGTTTGAAGTCACTTGGCACCAGCCATTTGCTGGATCCTGTGTGGTAGAGGTACCCCACACTCTGCCATTAAAACACACACCTGTGTGGAAAACAGAGCTTATTTGATGCTGCGCATTCTTCAGACGAGGCAGTTTGTCAGCTGGGTTTGCTTCTCACTGTTGTTTTGTGTTCAGTCAAGCGGTAAAATAAACAGAATAATCCCTGTTTGAACTCAGAAGGTGAGATTTTAACACGTTTGCTGATCTGTACCAGTTTTTAGTATGATTTATTATTCATGAATTAGGTTAAAATTAACCAAATTATTTCTTATCTGCACTTGCCTTCAAATATTCAGCCAATTTAGCTTTTTGCTTCTTATCAAAACTGTCTGACAAGACCAAAGTGTTTTACTGTTTCCTAAAGGTTTTGTGTCTGCAAGATAATTGTAACAGGTTCGCGTTTATTTTTGATTATGAAGAACATCTAATTCTTAAACCAAATGTTAGTTTTTTGTATCTTGAAGATCCAGACGATCAAGGGGGTTAAAATCCTTTTTGAATGACTAGTGAGAGTATTTAGCAAAACCAAATTGCTGGTCAGCCACTGTCCCCATGTTCTTTCAGCTGTAATCATATGCTATGTTTTTTTTCTGGGCATAAACAGACTAAATCAGAGCCAAGGTACACTTAGATGACTGAGAGCTCCTCCTGAGGAGAGCTAAATGTGGGAGAAGTGCAACAAAATATAATAATTTAACATTTGGGGACAGTTGGTCTTTGTAATCAAGGAAACAGACAGACTGAGATAGTTAGAGTCTAAAAAGCAGTGGAAGAAAAGGTCAGGATTTGAGGGAGGCTGTTCTGCTTTCAACTACAAGTGTTTACTCATAAAAATGTTAAATAGAAGGGTTTTTCTGCAAACTATATGTTGTAGAGAATTCAAAAGTATAATCATGATTTGAAGTTAGTTTATTTGTAACTGCCTAGGACTGCCCTTTCTAATGTGAATTTTAGTATTTACAATTATAACTTAAGGTTAAAGTCATCAATTAGCTTGAAACCATCATGGACATGAATATTAATTAATATTAATTCAGGGCTTTTATTGGTGCATTAAAACCAATCTTTTTCCAGGATAATTGATTATATCTCTTAAAAGGTCAAGGATGCTTTAAAAAAGATGTCTTAAAATGTACAGTTCAATTCAATTTTATTTTATATAGCGCCAATTCATGAAACATGTCATCTCGAGGCACTTTACAAAGTCAAATCAATTATATTATACAGACTTGGTCAGATTATACAGATTGGTCAAAATGTCCTATATAAGGAAACCAGATGATTGCATCAAAGTCCCAACAAGCAGCATTCACTCCTGGAGAAGCGTAGAGCTACAGGGAGAGTCGTCTGCATTGTCCATGGCTTTGTTGCAATCCCTCATACTGAGAAAGCATGAAGCGACAGTGGGAAGAAAAAACACCCATTAGCGGGAAGGAAAACCTCTAGCAGAACCGGGCTCAGTATGAACGGTCATCTGCCTCGACCGACTGGGGGTTACAGAAGACAGAGCAGAAACACAACAAGAGAGACAAAAAAGCACAGAAGCACACATTGATCTAGTAATCTGTTCTACATTAGATGGTAGTAGTCGGTGATCTGTCCTCCCTGGATGATTTCACAGTCAACAGAACGTCAGACCAGGTGTACCTACTATGAAGAAAAAAGAGAGAGAACAAAAAGTTAAAAGCTGAAATGACAACAGTCATTTCAATGTAATGCAATGCAAAACTGGAGAACAGTAGGAGAATTCAACAGAGTGAGAAAAATAGACCCTGATGTCCTCCAGTAGTCTAAGCCTATAGCAGCATAACTATAGAGGTAGCTCAGGGTAACATGAGCCACTCTAGTTATAAGCTTTGTCAAAAAGGAAAGTTTTAAGATTAGTCTTAAAAGTAGACAGGGTGTCTTCTTCACGGACCAAAACTGGGAGTTGGTTCCACAGGAGAGGAGCCTGATAGCTAAAGGATCTGCCTCCCATTCTACTTTTAGAGACTCTAGGAACCACCAGCAGACCTGCAGTCTGAGAGCGAAGTGCTCTGTTAGGAACATACGGAGTAATCAGAGCTCTGATATATGATGGAGCTTGATTATTAAGGGCTTTATACGTTAGAAGAATTTTTAATTCTATTCTTGATTTGAATACAGGTATTCTATATTCCTCATAAGGACAGAAATACACTCACCACAGACTCACTGATAAACATACAGTAGCTCTCCACCCTTACCATGATGTATCTTGGCCATTCACTTTTCGTAGCCATCAACAACTTTCTAACATGATTCTGGGTAACAACCGTATATTTAAGGTAAGTTAAAGGATTTAGGTGATGTCCTCATTCTTTATTATTTCATTATCAGGAAAAAGGCAGCTAACATCTCTACAGACCCCAAACATCATGAAAACAAACTTTATAATTTTACCGTCCGTCCGTCCGTCCGTCCGTCCGTCCGTTGTCTTCCGCTTATCCGGGGTCGGGTCGCGGGGGTAGCAGCTTCAGTAGGGAGGCCCAGACGTCCCTCTCCCCAGCCACTTGGGCCAGCTCCTCAGGAGGAATCCCAAGGCGTTCCCAGGCCAGCCGGGAGACATAGTCCCTCCAGCGTGTCCTGGGTCTTCCCCTGGGCCTCCTCCCGGTGGGACGTGCCCGGAACACCTCTCCAGGGAGGCGTCCAGGAGGCATCCTGACCAGATGCCCGAGCCACCTCAACTGGCTCCTCTCGACGTGGAGGAGCAGCGGCTCTACTCTGAGTCCTCCCCGGATGACTGAGCTCCTCACCCTATCTCTAAGGGAGAGCCCAGACACACTACGGAGAAAACTCATTTCAGCCGCTTGTATCCGGGATCTCGTTCTTTCGGTCACGACCCAAAGCTCGTGACCATAGATGAGGGTAGGAACGTAGATCGACCGGTAAATCGAGAGCTTCGCCTTTTGGCTCAGCTCTCTCTTCACCACAACGGATCGGTACAGCGCCCGCTTCACAGCAGACGCTGCACCAATCCGCCTGTCGATCTCCCGCTCCATCTTCCCCTCATTCGTGAACAAGACCCCAAGATACTTGAACTCCTCCACTAGGGGCAGGACATCCTCCCCAACCCGGAGAAGGCACTCTACCCTTTTCCGGTTCAAGACCATGGTCTCGGATTTGGAGGCACTGATTTTCATCCCGGCCGCTTCGCACTCGGCTGCGAACCGCTCCAGTGAGAGCTGTAGATCACGCCCTGATGAAGCCAATAGGACCACGTCATCCGCGAATAGCAGAGACGCAATCCTAAGGCCACCAAAGCGGATCCCCTCAACACCTTGGCTGCGCCTAGAAATTCTGTCCATAAAAGTTATGAACAGAATCGGTGACAAAGGGCAGCCTTGGCGGAGTCCAACTCTCACCGGAAACGAGTCCGACTTACTGCCGGCAATGCGGACCAGACTCTGACACCGGTCGTACAGAGATATAATTTTACCTTCAGAGAAAATAATAACCAGGAGAAAACGAGGCACAGTTATTATTACCAGGTGGAGATAATTCATGAGGAAGCGGGAATTAAAAACGGATGTGGAGGCTGCAGGCTTTCTGATGGACAGGTACGTTAATTCAATATAACAGTGAATCTTATGTTGCCGTTATGTTGGAAGCAGGGCAGTGAAGTCCAGCAGAAACTGTGCATCCTTTTCAATCATACTTGTATTTACAATGATAAATGTATTAAAAACTTGTTTATATAAAAAATTAAAGGTGAGTTTTGACTTTTAGTTCAAGGGTCAGTACAGGTAGGCTTTCACAGAGCACCAATGAAGCAGCTCTGAACTTCTCAAAGGTTGGTGATCCTTGCACCAGAGCGCGCTTCTTAGCCGTTTGAAATTCATTTAGCGCACCACCAGATGGGAGTAAGTCTTACACTCTGGTGCTTTAACGGCAAAGTGGAACCAAAGTCAAATTCCTTGTTTGTGTGCACAAACTTGGTGATTAAAATCTGATTCTGATTCAACTTCATGCAACAATCAGGCAGCACAACAGCTCCACAGCATGATGCCTCCACCACCACCGTACCCAAGCTTAGCTCTTACAGACACGTTTTTTGACATTTCAGACAAATAGCTCAAAATTTATTCTGACCTTAAAACCTTTTCATGTTGATGTGGACAATTTCACAGGACAGGTGGTAACCAGGAGTTATCTGAACCTGACAGTTTGTATCATTTTCCCATCTTCAATAAAGTGGTTCCACATCTAAATAACTTGTACGATCAATTAGAAATTAATCTATAAGACTTTCCCTGATAGCGATCAATGAATCATAACACCTCCATTACAGATCTACCAAATACTTGGACACAGGTTGAAGTATTCAATGTCAAATAGCAAAAACTAAAGACTGAAACTAATACAGTGAGACAGGTTTCATGCTAGAGCTGCACAATATATCGAATCGTAATTATAATTTAAATATCAGTGCACGCAAGATTGCAATTCCAAGGGACTCTTGGTAAAGAACGAAGAGTGAATCATAATCAATATAATCAGGATATGTTCAGCAAAGGTGTTGCTGGTAAATATTTTCTCTAAATCGTGCAGGCCAGGCAGATGTATACCTTCCAGCCTTAAAAGAAACAAGAGATTAATGGTTGAACTTGAGACTCGTTAATGAGCTTTTGCCGGTTTACAGGGAGCGTGCAGAGGGAAAATCAGAGAGGAAGAAAGTGATGAAAAGGAGAAGAAACAAGAAGGAAGAGGGAGGGTAGTATTTCCATCCTGCAACGCCACACGTATTAATGATGCCGCCTTGGCTCGTGCATGTTTTGTTCGTACAGCAACAGCCCGGATGAACCGAACTTAAGGCAGAGATGAAAAGCTCTTTACTTCAAAGGTCTGACACACTGGAAATAGCTCAAAACCATAACAGATTGTTTTTAGTGCCGGTTTTCCCTGACCTCGTTAAGCGGCTGCTGTGTACAAATAATTTGTCTGTGTTCTGTCTCTTCCTTCTGGAAATTATTAGCGATTTGTTTTTCTTTCCTTGAACTTTTATACATCCCAACGTGAGACAACAAGCTCCACACAGGCTCCTGATTCTGGTTTCATCCTCTTTAGTTTGCTTTTTTTATTATTTTGACCCATATTTGAATTCTAAAACTAAAACCTGTTCAGTACTTTCATTATGTCGCTGTAATATTCTCATGTCTTATGTGCAGATATGTGACCAGGGAGCTGCATATATCTATATATTTTTGCTTTTCTAATACTGAGTCGCAGGGATCAAAGGTCCAGAAGGGAATCCCAGATATTCTGCTACCCAGTGACATTTTCCAGCTCATTCAATGGGATCCCAAAGGCGTTCTTAAGCCTGAAGCAAAATAAAGTCCCACCTGCATGTTCTGCGTCTGCTCCCAATAGGATTTGCTAGGAAAGCCCTAAGGAGGAAGCTCATTTCAGCTGCTCGCATCCAGGATCTTGTTCTTTTGTTCATATTCCATAAGTTATGGCCACATCTAACATTTGGAACAACGATCAGCCAGTGAATGGAGAGCTTAGTTGTTTTCTGGCTCAGGTCTGTCTTCAAACGTCTGCAGATGACCCCAATCTGTCTATCAATCTCCCTCTCTACCCTACCGTCATTAATGAATGCCGAGGATCATTAGGTCAGGCGTGTTCAAGCAGTGACACGTCTGGAAGTTGCAGGACAAAGGCTGTCGAGGACTGAAGTTTGAAACCTCCAGAGGGAACTGAGCTCTGCAATACGCCCAATAAAGTATTCTATTCATCATTCGGTTTTCTTTCTGCTAAAGATGCAGAAAACATTTACAGACTGAAACGTATTTCTGGTTTTAGTTTCATTTTTCTTTAATGTGAGCATTAAATGTAGGAAACATTGATCATAAACCATAAAATGTGCAGCAGGTTGTAGTTTGACTCCAACAGAAAAGGCGGGGATTGCTGGGTTACCCCATTTATGCATAAAGTTTATTAATTTAATATTTATCTGTTTTGGCTTAACTAAAAGCAAGGTGCACTAAAGACTCAAAAATATGTTCATGGAATCACAGTCACTGGTAAATTTACAGATTTCTATCCCCTGCCGGTTGATTGGTGGATGACTTTTATGCAACCTTGCATCCGTTGTTATTTCTTTCTCATTGTTTGCTCTTGAACCTCTCCTCCCTCCTCACATCAGTCTAGCAGTCCCATCTTTTTTTAATCGGCGTCGCTCTCAGTTCACAGATTTCTGTCCTCTCCACAAGCGGACCCAGAGACAGGACCCTGCTCTCAGCAGCTTCCTGTCTCACAAAAGGCTCCACTGTTTCCCCCCTCCGTGTTTCCTCCGCTGCCACCCACCCCCTTCCTCAACACCCCTGTGGTACATTCCCTCCCTCTCCACCGATGCATTCCTCACCGACTTCATCCTCGTCAGGAGTCCCTCCGTGACTTTGGAGCTGAGCCTCTGGTGAACCTGGAGAATCAGTGGATTGGGGTTCTGCTCGGTTTTAACTTGACTTGGAGGTTTATCGTTAGATGGGCTTGAGGATCACTTTGAGAAAAAGTGCTTCTAAAAACATTTACTTGTTAGATGAATAAAAGTAAGAAATTATTCCATGGCATATTCGTTATTTTATGTTTATTCTTACACTCCCAAACATATTAAACAGCAAGTTTGTAACATCTGGCAGGTTTAATTGAAAGCATTGTTCATAAATTAACATTAATCATCCTTTAATAATAACAGATGGGAGGAATGTGAGGATGATATTGAAGCCATTTGTTGCAAACTAAGCAGAAACAAGAAGTTTCTGATTTAGTTAAACTGAACTGATATGTGACTGTATTAATTATTATTTTTACAGGTTTCATGTTAATCTGTTTGTAAGAATTTAACATGAATGCATTTTTATTTACAACTTTAATTGTTTGAATAATTTTTCTCTCAGGTTATCTACCAGATTGTCCAAATTTCAGGAGTAATTATTTTTATTGCAGTTTACCAATCACAGGGCAGTGGTCTGCAGCTTATTTCAGTTTTTAAAGTAAAACCAAAAACTTGAATGTTTAAATAGATAAATCTTTGTGTTTTTACATAAAAGATGCTTGAACAATGTTTTTAACAACTTCAATTACTGGCATTTTTCTATTTTTTTCTGCTGTAGTGGTATATTCCTAATCTTTAGTAAGATTTAGCAGTTTGGACGTCCTTTGCTCAGGTTTTACTTTAATGCTCCAGATCATTTCATTGGGGTTCCAGGTGTGGTCCTTCAGGTAGGTCTCAATCTTTTTGCCTTTTCACGCAGGCAGGGTGAGGCTTTCGTTTCTGAAATATGCAAGTTCTTTGTTGAAAAGATGTTATCTGGCTGGGAGGCAGCATGTGTTGCCTAAACACCTGTAGGAACGGTTCATAACCAGCGGTGCGTTCACAGACGTGTAAATTAACGGTCAGTGAAGGCAGCGACCACCCAACGGTGTTTTCAAATTATCATTTCAGCTTTTTTTCCCCCAAAATCCTGAAATTCATCAAGAAATTGAACACAAAATTAAACATTTAAGCTGTCTCATTATTTCTGGCTGATGCTAAGTTTCTGTTATAGAACTTTAAGTATATTTTGGTGTTGGTGTTTAAGATTAGTTACCAAGACATTTTTATTTATGTAGCACTCTAAAACAAAACAGCCCTTGGGAAGACTTGTTATTTTATTTTATTTTGTTTTTTTATATTATTTTTTATTTATTTTTTATTTTATTTATTTTTATTCCAAGGGCAAGAGACTTGTTATTTTAACACCATCCATCACAATCACATCACAAATTTGGTCAAACCTCTCACTTATGTTGGAGGAACTGTCCATTTATCCATGAAGGGTCACATGGCGGCTGGTCCCTGACTATCTCCAGTGGTCATTGGGCGAGAGGTGGGGTGCACCTGCACAGGTGGCCAATCACAGGACAGCACTGAGCTACAAAGGCCAAACAACCATGCCCTCTCACTCCTAAGGGCAATTTAGAGATATCGATTAACCCAACAGTCACATTTCTAGACAGTGTGAGGAAGCCAGAGTACCCAGCGAGAACCCATGCATGCACAAGGAGACATGGGAACTGCATGAAGAAAGACCCCTTTCTGTTGGTGGTCCAATACTTTTCAAAACCGGATTCTGTCAGAACCAACGATCCAAAGGAACAGGTACAGTATGTGTAATTCTGTTTGACAGTTTTCTTTTCTTTGTCTTTTTCAACCTCCAAATGTCACCGTAGAAGATTATGCATTATTTTTATTAACTTCACAGAGAAAACCAAACAGAAAACCAGAAGTTTGTGGCAAACGGTTATTTAAAGGTGTAGATTATGACATCACATGTCGAAATGTATTGTTTCCCCAATGTTTAATATTCAGCTGTCATCAGTGAAACATTTTATGATAAAAATGTACTCTTTATCATAATGTTATATAATTAAATCTGAGCAATGGTCTGACATTTTGATAAGTGACATTAAAAGTCATTGATTAATTTGATTAATTAAGTGAACTCAGACTGAAGCCCAGCACCAAAATCGACCCCCCAGCTTTCATAGCCATCAGGTTCACTGATGTGTCTCTTCAACACCAGACCGACTCACCTGACCTTCACCTGACCTTCACCTGGACCTCACGGCGTCGGCTAACGAGTCTGGGTTACAGCCGGGCTTCGCTGCCCTCGCTGCCTTCATCGCTGAACCAACCAAATACTTGTGATTCTTCACATTCTTGGTTCTTCTCCGTTTTCATCCCTTGCAATTAGGGAAACCACCAAGTAAGCTTGTTTCTCATTCCAAGTCAAGTCGTTTAATTGATGTTCTTGTGTTTAAGTGGATTCTGTCTCGCTTTTATTCCCACAGGGAACCACAGCTCGTCTGTGGATAAAAAATCCAGTAAATTGTCTTTTGCGTCCCTTTAAAATGATTTCTGCTACATTTTCGTCTCATTAAAAAAAGGCAACCTGAACCTTGGTTGCACCTCGGATTAAGATCCTAGTCTGATTAGATAAATATTGGCTGCAGGCTCCTGCTTTTGTTCTTAACCATGGCTTTGTAATTATTTATTATCTTAGACTGTATTTTAATAAGCACTTGTACTGTTTTTCTGTACGTAACGTTTATGATGCCTCTACAAATTCTTAGTTATCCGGGTTCATCACAGCAGCAAACCGGCTTAGATCGGAGGCAACCGTGGAACCGTGGAACCGTAGAAAACATTTCAACACCTATCCAGGTGTCTTTGTCAATTCTGGTGGCTCGCACTTGAGCAACAAACATTTATGATGTTAAATAATTTCATTGTGCCGTGTCATAAAGAATTTATGACACGGCACAATGACAAAGCCCAAACAAGATTGACGTCTGATTGGTGCTGTTTGTGGGCTGCACAGCTGGTAACGCTGTTGCCTTGCAGCAAAGAAGGTCCTGGGTTCAAATCCTGGCCTCGGGTCTTTCTGCGTGTTCTCCCTGTGGTTCTCCAGCTTCTCAAACTGTTCACCAACATGACTGTTGGGTTAATTGGCCTCTCAAAATCAGCCTTACGTGTGAGTTGTTGTTTTTTCTTTTCAGATCAGTGTAACATTTAGCTTTAACTTTATATGAGAGTAAACGACTTTTGCCCTATAAATGCAAACCTAATTACCAAAAAGTATCTTTTGCTGTAAATAATAATCAACTCACCAAACAAAACATGATCATTTGTTTTCACTGTTCCGTGTTTTAGTCCAGCAAACCAAACTGTCTCCTTTAAGATATCATGGTCTGTTATTCTCAAGATATTTAATTTAACATTAATAAAAACTTGCTTTAAAGCTTCTTGCTATATCTTGTTAGGTTGGAGAATTTCTTTTTCTGTTTCGTGTTAAAATAAGTTCGTGTTACACAAGTGGGCAGAAATTAAAATATGTTTTGACAAAAACAAGAATATGTAAATTATTTTGAGCTTCTGAGAAATATTTTTTATCAACCCAGTCTTCCGCAGGCAAAGAAGAACAAAGACATTTAGCTTAAATTTGTTATTCAGGACTTTGTAAAAGCTCAGCATATAAAATAATGTCCTGCTTAACATCTGCTGCATGTTCCAGATATCAAAGTTTATTTATTTGTTTATTAGTAACAGTTGGTTATTTCTTCAATCTAATATTAGAACCTATACTTGTAGTTTCTCTAACAACTATTTATTTAACCGCATGTAAATCATGCTGTGGACGTCCACTGGCAACACCACCAACACAGCCCTGCCTGTCATAAATTTTGGGATTAAGGGTAATTTAACGTAAACTATTATTATGATGCAGCCATATCCAGGTGTCGTTTCTTTTTAAATCCCTGAATTCTGCCGAACAAAATGTATTTTCATTTCTAAAAGTTAAAGCAGGAGCCACGTTTGTGTCAGGATCAGGTCTCCTGCTTGTGGTTTTTTTATCGTCATCTCTTCTCAATACTCCAGTTGTGCTTTTAAATATATGAACAGTAATTTCAGCTATAGTAAATGAACATGCAGCAAAATTATTCAGATAGACATAACATATGGGAGCAACTGAATGTATTCAAGGCTCTGAATGGTGAAGTGAAGGTGAAGACACACTGCAAAAATTAAAATATTTATCCTTGATTTGAGCAAGTAAATAAGATGATTTGGCAATGGAATAATATTTTTGTACTTAAAATAGGAACAACTCATCTATGCCATCTTACTTCAAGTGAATATATCTAATTATCTTATTTTAGGAGTACAAATACTCAGATTATCCTATTTACCTGCTCAAATCAAGGGCAGATACACTCATTTGAAGAAAATATTACTTTCATTTAGTTCCCTTCTTGCAGTGAAAGGAAGATGTATCTAATAATGTTGCAGGTGTGTTGTGCCATTGTTAGTTCAGCTCAGTTATATCTGTGTAATTGTTTCTTGTTATATTGACTCAGTCAGCTGTAAAATTAAAATTAACTGCATTACATGATGAGCTGAGATGCTCCATAGTGAATGAAATACTTTGTTTT